>JAJPUD010007897.1:0-91564 GCA_023553655.1 Myrmecobius fasciatus | reverse complement strand
TGTGTGTGTGTGTGTGTGTGTGTGTGTGTGTGTGTGTGTGTGTGTGTATTTTGCTTCTGCTACTTAAAAAAAGTATCAATGCCATTGGTTGTTTACAGTAGTCATACTCCTCAAGAGAATCCTTGAAAAGAAAAAAGACAAAACCAAATTATATCAGCCATGTCTGACGGCATATACAACATTCTATATTCATGGTTCTCTACTTCTCTCGCAAAAAGAAGGAAGCATTGTTAAATATTTACTAAGCACTTGTTTTATGTGAGACAGTGTGTTTGGGGGCCACTAGAGCTGGGTTGGAAGCAACTCTTCTGAAAGCTCTTTGGGCTTTCCTCTCCATTGCAGGTAGTTGGTGGTGGGAGGCCGATGGCATGCCATTGACAATAGCTGTGTGTGGGGGTCAAACTAGAAGTGGGGCCAAGTGGTCAAGGGGGATGGGAGATGGAATGTTATTCCTAAAGGGTCTTGGCGTGGGTAGATGTAAAACTTTACACTCATTGATTCATGCATGCATCCACTCGTTCATTCATACATTACTCATTCATTCATATGTTCTTTGAGAATAGAGTATAGTAGATGCAGGCCTGCACTTGGAATCAGTAAGACCTGATCTTGAGTACTGACTCAGTTGCTTACTCTCTGTGTCCTCTAGATTTGACTTTCACAGGGGCTCATAAACATGAACCACAATTTAGTCTCATTGGAGTTTGAAATTTGGCAGAAAATGCAAATCGGGAAATCTCTCAGCAAACGGCTTGCCAGTCTGTACTGCTGTCTTTGGTCTATTTTAATGTGCTTTGTTTTAGTTTTAATTTTTTCACTTAACAAATATTTTTTTTCTTTGCTTCCCATCCTCCTTCCCAATTGAAAAGAAGAAGAGAAATAAAGCCTATATAACAAAGATATACAGTCAAGCAAAACCAAGTCCTACATTGGCCTTGTCCAAAACTACAGGTCTCTTTCCACCTCTCGGCACCTTTCTATCAGGAGATGGGGAGCCTGCTTCATTCTTGTTTCTCTGGAACTGAGGCTACTTGTTGCTCAGAATCGTTAGGATTTTCAAAGTTGTTTATACTTCTGGCGGTACTGTTATTGGATAAAATCTTCTCCCGCTTCTCTCTTCACTCCACATCAGTTTACCCAAAGTCTTCCCAGGTTCCTCTGAAGCCATTCCTTTCATCATGTCTTACACTTATGTGATATTCCATCATATGGGCTACTTTCACTGTGATGCCTGTTTGGACCATTGAGGGCTATATCGATGCTAGTCATTATTGTTAATTTTATCATCATCATTGTTATTCCCACTATCTCTCTCTAATGTGAGTAGTTGCATCTATTACATAAGTTCTGGTTTCTCTCTCTGATCTGATTGATTTTGATGGCTGGGCGTTGCTGGGTAAGGTACTGAGCTCTTCATGAAGTCAATAACCATCTTAGGGCCTCTGGCATTTAATCATGCTTCAGATGCTATAATTTCCACTGTCAGAATAAGTGTTATCTCCTTATGAACTAGGAATCAAATCTATTTTTAATTTGAAAATGTGACACTGATTTTGAGCTTTGCATGCCTGGGGAAGTTTCTTTTGTTTCAGGTGAGAACTGGGATTTTCAATGAGAAAACTTCAACTCAATATATATATTCAACATTTCTTTTTGACATTGCAAATCTGTTGACATGAATAATCTCTGATTTCCCCATTGGAGATTGTCCCTGTCACAATCACAATGCTGATCACAAGCTATCTATTCCCCCTTACCCTCTGGGTATTTCTTGTCCATATCCTATAGACTTCTAAGGGGGCTTTACCCAATTTACTTGGGAATCTTCCTCTGGTTCTCTTGACATTATGTGTGTACCAGTAGATCATAAACAATGGGTGTCTTGTGGCAGCCCTTTTTGTAGTGGCAAGAAACTGGAAATTTAAAGGATGCCCATCCATTGGAGAATGGCTGAATAAATTATGGTATATGAATGTTATGGAATATTATTGCTCTGTAAGAAACGACCAACAGAAGGATTTCAGAGAGGACTGGAGAGACTTGCACAAACTGATGCTGAGTGAAATCAGCAGAACCAGGAGAACATTATACACAGCAACAAGACTATACGATGATCAATTTTGATGGACATGGTTCTCTTCAACAATGATGTGATTCAAACCAGTTGTTCAGCGATGAAGATAGTCATATACATCCAGAGACAGGCCTGTGGGAACTGAGTGTGAACCACAACACAGCATTTTAACGCTTTCTGTGAATATTTCCATGCATTTTGTTTGCCTTCTTAGGTTGTTTCTTCTTCTTCTCTTTCTAGATCTGATGTTTCTTGTGCAGGAAGATAACTGTATAGATATGTATACATGTATTATATTTGTCATAAAATTTATCCTATTTAGCATGTATTAGATTACCTGTCATCTAGGGGTGGGGGTGGGGGGAAGGAGGGGAAAAGCTTGGGAAAAAAAAAGTTTTTGCAAAGGTCAATGTTGAAAAATCACTCATATGTTTTGTAAACAAAAAGCTTTATATATATTTAAAAAAAACAAAAACAAACAAAAAACAAAAACAAAAACAATGGGTGTCCATAGTTTGTCCCTCACTCCTTTGATGAGACCATCTCACTTTCTTTTCTGATGTTATTTCTCCCAATGACATTCCTAATGCTTTATATCTGCTACAGTTCTGGACTGGAAATATGTTATAGCCATTAATGGCATAGAACATGGAACATTGGAGCAGAATCAGGAAGACCTGGGTTCAATCTCACTTTAGACACTTATTAGCTATGAATCCTTAGGCAAACCACTGAAGTGCTTTGAGTCTTGATTTCCTTATCTATAAAATGGGGTTAATAATAGCATCTATTTTCCTGGGGTTTTGTGAGGATTCATGCTCTATACAGGCTAGCTATTTGATTCAACTTGGATCCATCAAAGACTCCAGTACTCTGTGACTCATTGCCAAAAATGTGTTTTCACTGGACTTGTAATTTTACTAGTACAGGAAAAACCAAGTGAGGAAACTCCCTTTCCTAATGCAGATTGGCACCTGTACTACAAATTGTAATCTTAGATTATAAGGGCCAGGGGCGCTAAGTATACAAGCATCTTGGTCAGAGTCATGTTTGTGTGTGTGTGTGTGTGTGAGAGAGAGAGAGAGACAGAGAGACAGAGAGACAGAGACAGAGACAAAGAAACACAGAGAGAGGAGAGAAGCAGAGACAAAGAGAGAGTCAACATGTATCAGAGATAAGACTCTATAACCACTGCCTTGAAAAGACATTAGTGTTAAAATATGGTGTTTTCAGGAAGACATATGGAGTCATTTAAAGAACTGTGTCACAACATGACTAATGTGGGAATATATTTAATATGATTGTACATGTATAACCCATATCAGATTGCTTGCAGTATTGGGGAGGGGGGGAGGAGAAGGAAGAGGGAGAAAAAAGTTTGGAAATCAAAATCTTATGAAAGTAAAATGTTGAAAACTATATGTGTAATTAGAAAAAAGGCAAATTCCTACTATTCAGTGGGAAAAAAGAAAGAATTGTGCCATTTTCCAAAGGCAGTCTACCCTGATATGTTCCTTTGGTGTCTTCATCAGTTTGAAGTGCCTAAATTCTATGTACTGCTGTACCAGTAATCACTCTGGCTCTTATTACTGGCCAACAGTAGGTCCCAGGCCAACCTCTAATTGGTCATTGTTGGGGCTCAGAGTTTATGTAACTAGGAATTGTTTCTGCTGTGGCCAGAAATCTGAGGGCATATATATACATATATATATATATCACATATACATATACCTACCCACACCTACATATAACACCTCATTTCTTATCTAGCCTTAATCACTGAATAGGTGTTACCTCAGTCAAACTGAAACCTGGCAAAGACCTTTGCTTAAAAAGGCCAAGGTTTCCCACACATCCCAGGCCATCTCCAGTTGTCCGGATTGCTCTCTGGCCACTTTCCTGGAGGGAAAAGTCACTTCCCTGAGGTCCTGGGCCTCTTTGAGAATGAAGGACAAACAACAACCACCACAACCACAACCACAGCAGCTGATAGATCAACTCTATGAACTGCATCCACTTGTATAATTCACAGCTTCAACAATCGGCATTCTTCATCCATTTGGTTTTTGTACTTTTATGTGACTAGGTAAATCATTTTGGATGCTCTATAATATTAAAGTGCTTGATACAATCAGCACTGTCCCACGCATAAATAAGAGCATCTGGAGGACCCCACTGGCAATAAGGAATTCTTCTTTGGCTTGGACCCTGTATCAGCCATTCTTTACAATGATGGTGCACATCTTTAGGAAGTAAAAGCTTCCTCCTCGTCCATTTTGCTTGACACACATTTCATTACACAGGTGAATTGGGGATATGATCCCGGATCCTGGAATTTTACAATTCAAAGAGCCTTCCATTGTTTTCTCTCATCCAGATCTCTGGGTGATGCAAGACTTTTTTGGAAAATATCTCTGACCAGTAAGTGGTTGTCCTCCAGGTATGGAGTGCTTGTTAATTCATGAGGCGGCTTATTTCTTCTCAATTCGGGGGAGTCTTTCCTTGTATTGGACAGAACATCATCTTCCAAAACCTTTCATTCTTTGGTCTTCCTTTCTCCAGGCTGAGAATCCTGAATTCCCTCAGTCTTCTTCTTTAGAGCAGTTTTGAGTCCTGGCCCCTAGTTACTAGTTGTATCACCTAAGACGATGGCAACCAGAATTGTAGCTGTCCTTTTGGACGTGGTCTGAGCAGGCCAGAGATTGTGAGATTCTTACTTTTCCTTCTTTGAGCCGCTAGACTGTTAGTCTAGCAGCCAACATATTCAATAGCTTTGCTCAATTTTTTCCATTAGGTTTTTTGTCAATCTCTTATTTGTTAGAATGACAACCCTCCCATTACTAATGGATTCTTAGGCTTGTGGTTTGTCAACACCTTCCATTTCTAGCTCCCTCACTATCTACCTTTAATTCCTTGACAAGCCACTTTCCCCCACCCCTTTCCTTGTATCTCCCACCTGCATCTATTGAGTTCATGTGACAGGGTGGCATGGTAATGACCAATGTAGCGTGAAACAAAGGTAGCATGATTCCCTTTTAT
The DNA here is from genome assembly GCA_023553655.1 of Myrmecobius fasciatus. Taxonomy (NCBI): domain Eukaryota; kingdom Metazoa; phylum Chordata; class Mammalia; order Dasyuromorphia; family Myrmecobiidae; genus Myrmecobius; species Myrmecobius fasciatus. The sequence continues at coordinate 86,451 of JAJPUD010007897.1, read as the reverse complement.
ATAATGTGAGGTATGGAGGTGTGGAAGAAAGAGCTTCAGATTTGTCAGGATTCTGGGTTTGAATCCTGATTCTAAAAATTGCTCTCTGTGTGATGCTGAGCAAATAAGTTACTTTATTTCTTTGAGCCCCAATTTTCTTCATCTGTAAAATGTGACTAATAAATACTAACTTTCATATGAAAAGGTGCTCCAAATCACTATTGATCAGAGAAATGCAAATTAAGACAACTCTGAGGTACCACTACACACCTGTCAGATTAGCTAAAATGACAGGAAAGGATAATGATAGGTGTTGGAGGGGATGTGGGAAGACTGGGACACTGATGCATTGTTGGTGGAACTGTGAACGGATCCAGCCATTCTGGAGAGCAATTTGGAGCTATGCTCAAAAAGTGATCAAACTGTGCATACCCTTTGACCCAGCAGTGTTTCTTTTGGGCCTATATCCCAAAGAAATCATAAAGGAAGGAAAGGGCCCCACATGCGCAAGAATGTTTGTGGCAGCCCTCTTTGTAGTGGCTAGAAGCTGGAAACTGAATGGATGCCTGTCAATTGGAGAGTGGCTGAACAAATTATGGTATATGAATGTTATGGAATATTATTGTTCTGTAAGAAACGACCAACAGGATGATTACAGAGAGACCTACATGAACTGATGCTGAGTGAAGTGAGCAGAATCAGGAGATCATTATTCACGGCAGCAACAATACTATATGATGATCAATTCTGATGGCTCTCTTCAACAATGAAATGCTTCAAACCAGTTCCAATTGTTCAGTGAAGAAAGCCTTATATACCCAGAGAGAGGGATGTGAAATGTGGACCACAACATATCATTTTCATGCTCTCTATTGATGTGTGCTTACATTGTATTTCCTTTATTTGATTATTCTTTCTTGCAGATACGATGTCTCCTGCACAGAAATGATGTGTGGAAATAAGTATACATATATTCGATTTGTCATGTATTTTAACATAATTAACATGTAGTGGATATCCTGCCATCTAGGGGAGGGGTGGGGAGTAGGGGGGAGAAATTTGTAACAGAAAGCTTTGTAAGGGTTAATGTTGAAGAATTACCAATACATATGTTTTGCAAATAAAAAGTATTAATAAATAAAAAAAGAAAGCATATACAAACAAAAAAAAAACCCCAAAATAAATAAATAAATAAATAAATACTGACTTTACACAAAGAGTGGGATGAGTTCAGGACTTTTGAGTCAGGAAGAACTGAGTTCAAATTCCACTACAGCCAAGACCCTTTAGCTCTCTGTGAGGTGGAATATATTAAGTTGCAACTGTTGCAGGGAATTCCTGCACCCCAAGAATTCCTGGTCCAAGACACGTGCTTATAAATGACAGAGTATCATTTGGTCAGTCAATGAACAGGTATCGATTAAGCACTCATTCTGTGCCACTGTGCTAAATGTTAAGAAAGTCCAAATCAGGCCCTGTACTCAAGTATTTAATACTCTAAAGGGATAGATAGCAAATTATAAATAGTGAGATCCATGCAAGGTACATGGATTAATGAGAAAGTAACCTTAGAGGGGAAAAGGCGAGGCTGAGAATGACAGCTCACAGAAGGTGATTATTAAACTGAGTCTCAAAAGAAATGAAGAAAATTGTGAAGGAATTATTTATTGTTTATTGTTGGTTGGCCTAAACTGGACCAGTATTTTTTCAGAAAAAAAAAACCATATTGATTGCTTGACATGAGAAAACTCCTTGTATCGATCTTCAAAGCTGACTGGGTTTCTGGCCACCATAGCCTTGGTCCCTATTTAAGACTCTCTAAGCAACAGATAGAGAGGTGATCCAGTTTCTCAGTCAATCTTGGATGGGTTCAAACAATACAGTAAACTTTTCTCATAATTCTCATAATTGAATATCTTTTTTCATAAGACAGTATTTGGACTAGACTCATAACTGAATAGAAAGGGAACTGAACTAATTCTAATTTCTTAAGAAAGATCTTGAGGGTGTCCTTGTATCACGTTTTCTGACCACCATGTGAGTGCTTGCCCTGAGTGAGTTCTCCATAAAACAGTCTTCTTGGCAAGAATACATTTGGCATTCGCACAATGTGGCCAGCCCGATGGAGTTGTGTTCTCTGTAATAGAATTGGAATGCTTGGCAGTTTAGTTTGAAAAAAGGGCTCAGGTTCTGGGATCTTATCCTGCCAAGTGATCTTCAGAGTCTTCCTAAGACAATTCAAATATGATTCAGTTTCCTGGCATGGCACTCGTAGACTGTCCAATTTCATATGCATATAATAATGAGCTCAGCACAGTGGCTCTGGAGACTTTCAATTTGGTAGTCAGTCTAATGCCTAGTTCTTTCCGACACTTTACTTCGGAGCATCCCCAAACTGTGTCAACCTCATTATTAACCTGTACCTCCCTGGAAAGTAGATTGCCAAGGTAAGAGAACTCATCCACAGCATTTAGAACTTCTCCATTTGCTGTAACCAATGGTTCCACATGTGGATGGTGTGGTGCTGGCTGTTGGAGCCCCTGGGTTTTCTGGGTGTTTACTGTTCAAGGCCAAAATTAGCACAAGCAGCAGAGAATCGATCCATACCTTTTTGTATCTCTGCTTCAGAGGCTGCAATGAGGGCACTATCAGCTACCACAAGGCAAAAATGAAGCGGAGAAAAGGTTGGCACATGATGCTTTTGTTTGCAGATGAGTGTGCACTTGATGCAGCCTCAGCTTGGTAACTGCACCTTCCTGAGCCTTACCCCGCTCTTAGCCCTTACCATAGGTACAAACATTCTAGTTTCGTATTGAGATCTTGGATGGCAGCTCATCCAACCCATCATTATATAAAGGAGGAAACTAGACGCTCTAGGAAATGAAGTCCCACATGTAGTGAACAGCAGAGCCATCTTTTGAACCAAAATCTGCCTTCAAATCCATCCCTCTTTCCACAATGATGTGCTGCCTACCTCGTAGCAAAGCTGGAATTCGAGCCCGGATCTTCTGAGTCTAATCCCCTCTCCTTTCTAGTGTGGACCACATTTGTCGACAACTTCTTGTCCCATACAGATACTTGGCACCAACTTCATAAATGTTTCTGCATTCTAGACACTAAAACATTTTGAGAACTAATTATTCATGTAATAATGTTTTCTTTGGTAAGATATGATTAGTGTCTTTTCCCAATAAAGATGTGTGCAAATTGAATTTACAGCAATCTGATTTCTATTTGTAATGTATGTTGCCTTTTGCATTCTGACAACTTGAGCTCTGTCACCAAGAAAGGGAGAAAATAATCAACTGGCCAACTGACAGAACCGGAAGTAGAATTTTTGAATTTTCTAGCTTTTGTGCAAAGTATCTGTGCATGGAGGCTCGTTTGGCCCTGCACAAGCAAAATGGCAGTGATATGATCATGTTGGCAGGTCCTTGAATGTGGCTCTAGTTGGAAATGAAGGCAGAAGTTACAACTTCGGGACAAAGAGAGAGCCTAGACAGGCCAATAAAAGGAGGCAGATGTCATAGACTGAAGGATGCAGGGGACCTTCAAGGCTATCACATCCAGTCCCCTTTCTTAACAGGAAGGAACAGAAATCCGGAGAAAGGAAGTTTCATTCAATTTAGCTAACAGGCATTAATTAAGCTCCTCCTACTGTCTGTGCCTGGAACATTGGTAGATACTTGGGATCCAAAGGGAAAGATGAAATGGTTCCTGGCCTCAACTAGTTTTCATTCTCTGGGGAGATATGTGCATATAGGTATGTATCTAAAGCCCAGTGAGTCCACAGTCATCTCAAGCCAAGGAGAGTGCTACTGTCTGGGGAAATCGGGAGAGTGGGGACATGTGTGGAAGTTAGAATTTGAGCTAGACTTTGAAGGAAGTCAGGGATTCTGTGAGAACCAGGTGAAGTAGGAATGCATTCTAGATATGATGATCTCTGGGTGCTAAGACATGGAAACGTGGTTTCTGTTGCTTCATCTGTGAAACATGGAATATTATATATTGACAAGTGACCCAAATTGACAAATACTAAATGGTAGAGCTGGCTTTGACTCTCAATTCAACAATCCAGGCAATGGCCAGAAGAGGAGATGCTGCAAAGGAATAATTAAGGGCCAATATTGACAGGTTGTATAATAATCATCAAACTAGAGGTTCTATGATAAATAATCAAATGGGAAAAATTCATTCACTATATACCAGCCATCTTCCTGTATTGCAATAATTTAATTCATTTCAACAAAAATATCTTAACAGTGCCTACTGTGTGCAAAACACTGTGTTAGATGATGGGAATGCACTGATGATGGGTCCTGCCCTCAGGAGGCTTACATTTGACTAGAGATACAATACGTAGATAGAAAACAACCATTATAATTGGTCTGTGGCAGGGGACATCTGAGCTGAGCCTGGGAAGAAGTTAAAGAATTGAACAAGCAGGTAGAGAAGAAGAGGGACTGTGTGTTCTAGAAAGGGAAAATGACCTGTGCAAAGGCACAAAGGTAAGAGGGAGAAGTAGGATATCAAGTTAAAGAAATAGGACATAGGCTAGTTTGGATGAAATGAAGAGTATGTGAAGTGGGGATAAATGGGCACTTACCTTGGAAAGGTAGACTGGAATCAGATAAAATTCAAAGTCCTGAAGACAATAGGGAACCAATGAAGATTGATGAGGGAGTGACATTTGTTAGATGCTTTGGAATATTATTTTGGAAAATGTATGGAAGATAAATTGGACATGGAAGAGAATGGGAGTAGGGACAATAATTAGAGGCTATTGACAATCCATGAAAATGGTGATGAGATCCTGAACTCAGCTAGTAGCTGGAGAGGAGAATGTTGGGAGTCTGGAGTGGAGGGAGAAAGGCAGTACACCTGAGGGATGTCATGGACATAGAGTCAACAAAAATTGACAATTGATGGGTGAGAGAGAAAAGACTTGAGGTGAGTTTGGGGTTACTCTCCCCTCGCACATCTTTTAGTGCACCTTTATGCCTATTATCTCATTTGATCTTTAACAAAAAAGGCTTTTGAAGACATTGTTATGTTTTATAAATGATGAAACTGAGATGCAGAGAAGGAAAATGAAATCCCAAAGGTTATGTAGCAAGTCACTTGGAAGACTTGGGATTAGAGCCTCATTCTCAAGATTTCAGGCCAGAGTCCTTTTCAGTGCTCCCAGTCAGTTCTATTCTTCTTGACCTGATAGAACCCATATTTCATGCCAGCACTCTGAAAAAACCACAATTAAAGTATCTTATTTTATTAGCACTTTTAAAAAATTGTCATTTCCCAATAACCTAATCCCTAACCCAGTCGAATGTTTCTTTGCTCCATATAAGTACAGTTCAATAAATTAAATCCATTGACTTTGCATCAATTGTCCTTCACTATCTTCTTTCATTATCAGTCCTCTTAAAATAAGACTGAGCAGTGAATTGATTCATTTCACTGTTTTTTTTGCATCTGGGAAAGATGTACCAAAAATGTTCTTTTTTAATTAAATTTTTTTTGCCTTTTTTAATACACATTTCTTCATGAATCATGTTGGGAGAGAAAAATCGGAACAAAAGGGAAGAACCACAAGAGAGAAAAAAAACAGAAAAAAGAAGTGAACATAGCATGTGTTGATTTGCATTCAATCTCCATAGTTCTCTTTGTGGAGACAGATGGCATTTTCTGTACAAAATTTATTTGGATTGCTTTGAATTACTGAACCCTGAGAAGAACTAAGTCTTTTATAGTTGATCATCACATAATCTTGCTGTTACTGTATACACTGTATTTCTGCTTCTATTTGTTTTGCTCAGCATCACTTCATGTAAATCTTTCCAGGCCTTTCTAAAATCAGCTTGCTCATCATTTTTTATAGAACAATAATATTACATTACTTTCACATAACTTATTTAGCCATTTCCCAGTTGATGGGCATCTACTCATTTTTCAATTCTTTGTCACTACAAAAGGAGGTGCTACAAATACTTTTGCATATGTGGGTCCTTTTTCCCATATGCACAGTTGTAAAGACCTTTGGATATAGTTCCAAATTGCTCTCCAGAATGGTTGGATCATTTTACAACTCCATGAACAATGCATCAGTGTTCCAGTTTTCCCACATCCCCTCCAACATTTATCATTATCTTTTCCTGTCATGTTAACCAGTCTGAGAGGTGTGAAGTGGTAACTACCTCAGTTATTTTAATTTATATTTCTATTAATTAATGTAATTTAGAGCATTTTTTCATATGACTATAGATGGTTTTAATTTTATCATCTGAAAATTGTCTGTTCATATCTTTTGGCCGTTTATCAATTGATGAATGATTTGTATTCTTATAAATTTGACACAGTTCTTTATATATTTTGGAAATGAGACCTTTATCAGAAACACTGGCTATAAAGATTTTTTCCAACTTTGCACTTCCCTTTAAATCTTGTTTCTGTTGGTTTTGTTTGCACAGAAACTGTTTAATTTAATGTAATCCAAGTTGTCCATTTTGCATTTTATAACATTCTCCAGTTCTTCTTTGGTCATAAATTCCTCCCTTCTCCAAAGATCTATTCCTTGCTCTCCTAATTTGCTTATGAAATCACCCTTTATGCCCAAATCAGATACTCATTTTAACCTTATTATAATATGTGGTATGAGATGTAGGTCTTTGTTGAATTTCTGACCTATTATTTTCCAGTTTTCCCAGAAATTTTTGTGAACTAGTGAGTTCTTATCCCAGAAGCTAGAGTTTTGGGTATCAAATAATAGATTGCTATGTTCTTTGATTATTGTGTCATGTGTATTTAACCTATTCTACTGATCCAGCACTCTTTCTTAGCCAGTAACAAATGGTTTTGATGACTGCTGCTTTATAATAAAGTTTTAGGTTTGGTACTGCTAGGCTACTGCTCTTTATATTTTTTTTCATTAATTCCCTTTTATTCTTCCAGATGAATTTTGTTGTTATTTTTTAGCTCCATAAAATAATTTTTTGGCAGTTTGATATTGCACTGAACAAGTAGACCAATTTAAGTAGAATTGTCATTTTTATTATATTAGCTTGGTCTACCCATGAGCAATTGATACTTTTCCAATTGTTTAGATCAGACTTTATTTGTGTGAGAAGTGTTTTGTAATTGTGTTCATATTGTTTCTGGGTTTGTCTTGGCAAGTAGATATCCAAATATTTTGTCTACAGTTATTTTAAATAGAATTTCTCTGTCTCTCTCTTGCTGCTAGACTTTGTCAGTAACATATAGAAATGCTAATGATTTATGTGGGTTTATTTTATATCCTGTAACTTTGCTATAGCTGTTAATTGTTTCTGGTAGATGTTTGGATGATTCTCTAGGATTCTCTAAATAAATCATGATAATCATATGCAAAGAGTGATAGCTTTATCTCCTTATTCCCTATTCTAATTACTTTATTTTTCTTCTCTTATTGCTAAAACCAACTGGTCTAGAACAGTATTAAATAATAGTGGTGATAATGGATGGCCTTGTTCTTGACCCCTGATCGTATTAGAGCTTCTCTACATTATAAATAATGCTTGTTGATGGTTTTAGATAGATGTTGCTTATCATTTTAAGGAAAACTACCTTCATTCCTATGCTCCCTAGTGTTTTTTTTTTTTTTTTAATAGGAATTGGTGCTGTATTTTGTCAAACACTTTTTCTGCATATGAGATTATCATATGATTTCTGTTGGTTTTGTTATTGATATGATCAATTATGGTAATATTTTTCCTGATATTGAATCAGTCCTGCATTCCTGGTATAAATCACACTTGGTCATAGTATTATGTTGATAAGTTGTTGTAATTTCTTTGCTAATATTTTTATTTGCAATTTTTGCATCAATATTCATTGCTGTAATTTTCTTTCTCTATTTTGACTCTTCCTGGTTTAGAGATCAGCACCATATTTGTGTCATAGAGGGAATTTGGCAGAACTCCTTTATTTATTTTTCCAAATAGTTTACATAGTGTTGGAATTAGTTATTCTTTAAATTTTTGGTAGGATTCACTTGTAAATCCATCTGGCCCTGGAGTTTTTTTCTTAGGGGGTTTGTTGATGACTTGTTCAATTTCTTTTTCTAAAATGAGGCTGTTAAAATATTATATCTCCTCTTCTGTTAATCTGGGCTATTTATATTTTTGTAAATAATCATCCATTTCAATTATATTGTCAGATTTTCTGGCATACAGTTGGGCAAAATAACTCCTAATTATTGCTTTAATTTCTTTTTCATTGGTGCTACATTCACCTTTTCATTTTTGATGCTGGTAATTTGCTTTTTTCCCTTTCCTTTTCATTGATTCATTTCTAATCCTTTTTAGTGCTGTTTTCCTTTACATTGTTGTGGTCACTGTGTATGTTGGTCACATCAAGCTGTTTAGTTGGTTCTGTACCAGTTCATACTGGTCTTCTCAAATTTCTCTGAATTCTTCACATTTACAATATTCCATGATTTATCCAGCCATTTTAAAATCAATGGGCAGCCATAGATTTCCTTGTAATTTTTCTACCACAAAAGTGCTACCATAAATGTTTTGAAATATATCGGATCTCCCCCTAGTCTTTTAAATCCTAGGGATTTATACCCAATGGTGGTATCATGGGGTCAAAGGATATGGCCAATTTAATCATTTCTCTGGCATAATTATCTTAAGGTACATAATAAGGTACAGTTGCCCACATACAGGGTAAGCAGCATTGTCTGTTCCTTCAAGGGCCATCATCAGGTGCTGGTCCAACATCACTTCCATCTTGCATGTTTAAGCAATTCCTAGGTAGCAGTTGTGTGCTATTTACTTATAACCAATTGAGCATGCTCAGACTATAGCCCTCTGTTGCTTTGCCCTCCTGGTTCTCTGTCTAGGAATATGAATAATTCATGACTTATCAAATAACTCTAGTCCTTTTTCCTGCAGAATTTCAATCTCTTTTCCAACCTCACATGATCCTGAAAAGATTATACACTTACATATAGATTAAGGTGCATTCCCTGGATGAAATAGAAATGAAAGGTACAGTAATAAAAGCCACCCTACCTTGAGGAGGTACTTGCATTTGGCTGAACTCATCCACTTCTGTCATGCTCTTCTTAGGTTCTGCCTTTCACTGTTGTTATTAAGACTATCACACCCCAAAGATCCCTTGCCAAATATCATAGTTCCAAGTGAATAGAAGAGGAAAGAACTATCTAACCAAGCCCTACCTTCCCCCAGCTATTCCAGGAAGATGTTGCCTAGAAAATCTTGTGTGAATGTAAGTTCATAGCTCTACCAATAGTGTATGGAAAAATTCTTGTTTTGCTATACTTTCTTCCACATTGACTCTCTTTTGTCAACTTGGACAATCTTTTAGGTGTGTGATGTGAAAGTTCAGAACTGTTTTGAGGTGCATTTCTCTTACTAGTAGTAGTTAGGTTCGTCACATCCTTTGACCACTCCTCTATTGGGGAATAATTCTTTGATTTCTCTGTCTGGATGATTTCCCTATGCATCTTAGACTTTTACCATCGAGATTTATTGATAACTTGTCTCTTTCCAATTAGCAGTTTCTTTCCTTATTCTCATTATACTGATTTTGTTTATGCAAAACTTTTAAAATCATATAAAATTAAAATAATCCATTTTGTGCTTTGTGATCTCATTGCTATTTCTTCTGATTATGAATTTCCTCCGAAGCCATGGATCTGAAAAGTCAGACTTTTTTTTAAAGGCCGTGTCTTTTTACATAAGGCTTTTAATCCCTTTGGAACTTATTTTTATATAAGATGTACAATTGAATTTCTACCAAACCACTTTTCAGTTTTCTGGAATTAATGTATAGAAAATGCTTTGCAAACCTAAAAGTCTTAAAGAAATTGCAACTATTATTATTATTTTTAATAGTAGTAGTAGCAGTAATAGTGCTAGTAGTAGCAGCAGTAATACTAGTAACAGTAATAGTAGTGCTACAAGTAGTAATAACAGCAGCAACAGTATCAGTAGTAGTCAAAAGTAATAATATTTGTAGTACTAATAGTGATAGGAGAAAAAGCAGTAGCAGCAGAAGTGGTATCAGTGGTATCAGCAATAGAAACAGTAACAGCAGCATTACTACTACTACTATTTCTAGTAATGTCTTTTTGAACAAGAATGCCTTTGCTGTGTAGCTTATATTCTTGTTTTTGTTTTTGTTTTTTTAACCAAACATTGCATTATTGTATTCATATGAATCTAAGGTCTGTTCCTTTGATGTTTTTTGTGTTTTTGTAAAATGGCTTTGTTTACTGCTTTAGAACATAGTTTGAAATGTAGTCATGATAGTTCTCTTTCATTCTTATTTTTTTCCTTATTTTCCTTGAGATTTTTGACATTTTGTTTCTCTAGATCAATTTTCTTTTTATCTTGTTGCATTCTATAAAGTGACCCTTAATAAGTATCATAATAAATTATAATTTAGACAGTACCATCATTTTCATTGTATTGGTACACCCTATCATAAATAGTGACTTTCCCTTATTTATTTCTTTATTTATGCTAAGATTATTTTGTAATTGCATTTGAAGATTTTTTCCTACTACAACTTAACAGTAGGGTCTTTTTAAAAGACTTTCTTTGATACTCAGAGTTTAATATGGCATTTGAGACATAGTAGGGGCTTAACAAATGCTTGTTGAGTTAACTTGTATTTATCTAAGTCCTAAATGTCTTAGCTTAACTGCCAGGTTTTTTATGGATTTTTTTAGTCATTTTTAATGGATTTTGTGTTTCTATATATTTCTGCTATGTTTTATTAGTAATATACGGGAAAGCACATTAAGCTGTTAGCTACAGGGTTCCAGTATAATTGCTTCACAGGCTGGCTACTCTGGTGCCAGTATCTGGGTCAGGGGTAATTAGCTCTCATGGGAAGTAAAAATGGAAGAGACACAGAAAAAGAGCAATGAGATCCAGGTCATCAATATGGAGGGAAGCAATGGATCCATGAAACATCAGTAGGGGTTGGTTAGCAGAGGAAAGACACAAAAACCAGTCTTATTCTTTGCTAGGACCTTATCCACTGCATGCTCTGAGTGGTTTTCAAATATGGTCTGAGGACCTTTGAAGGGAATCTTTGAGACTCTCTGTGGGGATCTTCAAGGTCAAAACTATTTTTTTTGCTGAGGCAATTAGGGTTAAATGACTCACCCAGGGTCACACAGTTAGGAAGTGTTAAGTGTCTGGGGCCAGATTTGAACTCAGGTTCTCCTGGGTCTGGTGCTGTATCCATTGCACTAACTAGCTGCCCCCCAAATTATTTTTTTAAATTAAGATGTGCTAGATTCTAATAATATAAATATCAATAGCTATAATTCACGTAAGCAAAAGCTCTTTGGATGGGATTTTCAAAGCATTTTAAGAATGTATAGGAGTCCTGGGACCAGAAAGTTTGAGAATTGTTGCTTCAAGTCACACATCTTAGATTGTGAGATTACTACAGAGTTGTATTATGGTATGTCTTAAGAGCTTATAGGTTGGAAAATACTTTAATAAGTACTTTGGAATATATAGCAAAAGCTATGAGATTTTTCTAAGAAACCCTGGGATATCATTTACATATTATTTTGACAAATTCCTGAATATTGCTATTATAAGGACCCAATTCTAAGTATATAAAATAAAACAAAATTAATTAAATTAGATTCAGAGAATAAAAATTATTTTAACCATGAAAACTGGAGACATTTTATTTGAATATTTGAATATATTTAACTAAATGATCTAAGTATGAACATTGTGGCGCATAAGAAAGAAATTCGTTTGCTAAATATAATGTTTTTTTCAGGAACAGGATGACTACTTGCCTTAAAGGCTGGCTATATTACTTTGGACCCTTAATGATTTTTTAAAATTAAATTTTATTTCACTTTCTGATCCACATTTCTTTCTCTGACATCTTCCCTTCTCCATTAAGAAAGCAAGAAAAACAAACCTCCTGTTACAAACATGCAAAATTAAATAAAACAAATTCCCACGTTGACCGTACCTCCTACCCCTCAAAATGTTTCAATCTGTTGTCTGAATCCATCACTTCTCTACTGGGAAGTATGTTTCATCTTGAATCTTTTAGAATTGTCTCTAGTCATTGTGTTGAGCGGTTTCTAAGTCTTTTGAAGTCATTTGTCTTTATGATATTGCTGTTATTGTTTATATCTGTGGTATCAAACTCAAAAAGAAATAGCTACCTATGAGCTGTATATCAATGTATAAAACTACATATAACATTATTTATGCTATATTGCATTTTATTAATACTTCCCAGTTACATTTTTTTTGCTTTTTTGCTAAGGCAATTGGGGTCAAGTGACTTGCCCAGGGTCACACAGCCCAGTTACATTTTTATCTTGTTTGAACTTCACTCCAGAATTTTGTGAACTGCTTGCAGTAAGTTAGACCACTCTGGAAATTGTTCTCCTGGTTCTGCCTGTTTCACTATATTAGTTCAAATAAGTCTTCCAATGTTTCTCCAAAACTACCTCTTTCATAATTTCTTATAGCACAAAAGTATTTTGTCACATCTATATTCCATAGCTCAGTAATTTAATGTCCTTTTCCCCCCTGTGTCTATAGACTTCTTGGTCTCCCTTTGCCAACTTGGGTTGGAAAAAAGACTCATTGTCATTTTCTTGGATTTTCCCATTGGGCTCATGGATTTTCTAGGTCTCTGGGGAGGAGCTGTTTCAGAAAATCAGGGCTATACTTCTTCCTGCTGTTCTACCATCTTGTTCTTGTCTCTGCCTCTGGCCCTTGATGATTGGTGTTTAGTTGGAATAATGTGATTTCTTGGGCTTAATAGCTTGAAGGAAATTTATGTATCATCCATCCCAGCTTTTCATTTTACAGTTGAGCAAAATAGAGTCCAGAGAGGTAAAGCTTTGTCTAAATTCAAGCTGATGATAAGTAATGACCACAGGATTTGAACATGCACCTTTTGATTTTAAATCCATTGTTCTTTCCATACCTTACTGCCTCTTGTGAGCAATAGCACAGAAGAAGACATTTTTTGCAAAGACTTGGACAGGTTATGCTCCACTAATTGAAAAATTCTAGAAATAATTTCTGACATTTCTGACTCAAAGCAAATATTTAATTGAGTTTCAGTTGCCAGTGAAAGATCTCCCTGGAGGGGGAAGGGGCCAGTCTTGGTACTATAGTTCTAGCATCCTGGACAATAGTCACTTACTATTCATGTTAATTTTTAAAAAGATGGAATTTGAAATGAGCCACAGACCAGCAATCCATAAGGAATCTCAGAGACCTTCTGGCCAGTATCTACCCGAGCATGAATCCTCTCCAAAAAGTCTCAACAAATGATCATGTAACTATTCCTTGAAGACCTCTAGTGACAGGAAATTCACTACTTTCCAAAATAGTCCATGCCACTTTTTTCACAAGTCTAATTGCTATAAAGCTTTTTGCTTGTATTATTCCTAAATCTGCCTGCCCTTAACTTCTCTATGCTAATCTGGTTTAGCTCTTAGCTAACCTGCTATTAGCTCTGCCATTTTGGATCAGGAAGAATGATCTTAACCCTCCTTCTATACCTAGGCAGCTAGATAGTACAGTGGATAGAGTGCTGAACCTAGAGACAGGGTAGACCTGAGTTCAAAGCTAGCCTTAGACAGTTACTACCTGGGTGACCCTGGGCAAGCCATTTAACCTCCCTATGCCTCAATTTCCTTAATTGTAAGATAAAGATTATAATAGCTCCTACTTCCCAAAGTTGTTCTGAGGATAAAAGCAGATAAGAGTAATGAAACACTTAGAATAGTGCCTAGCATGTGGTAGGTGTTTAATAAATGTTCATTCTCGTCCCTTTCTCTTCTATATTACTGGCTTTCCTATACTTGAAGACAACTTTCTTGTCCCACATGTCTTCTCCAGTATAAATATCCTCACTTTGCTTGCCTTGTTTTATATGGTTTAATCCTAAAGTCCTTTACTGATCTCATCATCCTGTTGTGATTATATTCCAGCTTGTCAACATCTTTCATGAAATGCAGTGCCTAAAACTAAAGAAGTAATTCAGCAGTGACCCACCCCAAGAAACCTACAAAAATCAAGGCTTGTTCACTATGGCTTTCTTAATGCAGCCTAAAAATGTCACTCGTTTTTTCCTATGTGTTATTATTGATTCATGTTGAATTTGCACTTCACTAAAAAAAAACATTTTCAGCTAGAATCTTACCCAGTCACCCCTCCCAATTATGTACTTGCACAATGGATAGTTTTTGAACTTATGTATAGGACTTTTCTTTTATGCCTATTAAATTTCCTCTTATTCCAATTTGCCCAGAATTCTTGCTCCTCGAAGTTCCTTTCATCCTGACTGTTGTCCAAGGTGCTGGCTCTACTTCCCAGCTTTGTGTCTTTTGTGAATTTGATAAGCATGCTGTCTAGGGATTTCTCCAAGTTATTGCTAAAAAAATATTGAATAGCCCAGAGCCAAGAGCAGATGTCTGGTGTTCTCCACTAAAAACTAGTTCTCAAGTTAACAACAAACCATCAATAAATCTTCTTTGGACTCAGCCATAAACTTTGAACTTACTTAATTGTACTATTGTCTGGGCCAGATATTGACAAACTACAGCCTGATGGCCTCATCTAGGCTTCTACCGCCCCCACTTCCTTTTTGAATGATTTTTGATTTAAAAAAGTTTTTACATTTTAAAAGAAAATATTGTTGTATTTTAAAATATAAGTGCCATACTTAGCTGACAGGCCATACAAAAACAGGTGGTGTGCCAGAGTTGGCTCATGAGCTATAGTCTATCCACCCAAAGTATAAGCGATATCTCATCTCTTCCAGAAAATTGCATGTGAGATTTTGCCAAATGTTTCACTGAGATTTTTGAATAACATCTCATCTACCTATTTATTCAATCAATGAGCATTTATAAAGTATCTGCCTTGTTTTAGGCACAGTGTATGCAAAGACAGAAATGAAACAGTTATTTTCCTTGAGGAAATTCTTTCTGGGAAGCAATAAAGTGATTTCCAAGTGGAGCACTAGCAATGAGGAGATCAGAATAGGCCTCCTATAGGAGGTTGCACTCGGGATGATCTTTGAAAGAAGATAGGCATTCTACAAGGTGGAGAAGAGGAATGACTCCATTCCAAGCCTGGGAGGTAGCCTGTGCGAAAGAATAGAGAAAGAAACTCAATGGTGAGGTTGGGTGATAGATAATAGTTCAGTTTGACTGAAAAGGAGACTGCCGTGCAGTAAGCCTGGAAAGGTCAGTTGAAGTCACACTGTGCATGGCTTTAAGGCCAAGCAGAGGAGTGGTAGAGCCAAGATGGTAGAATGAGAATCAGCATTTTTGCCCAATCCATCCACCATGACCTAGAAAACACACATTCTCACACCTAGGATGCTAAGGGGGCTGAGACTATACACCAGAGCAGGAAGCACTAAGGAATCCCAGGGGACACCTGAACCAGTGTTGGAAACAGGAATGGGTGCCAGCTGGCAGCTAGTTCCAGGTTATATCCCCAGATAAAAAGAAGTGGTTATGAGTGAGAGAAGTCAGAACTGTGTATGAAACAAGGAACAAGTTCCTTGTGTGGCCCTGAGCCCAAGAACAAAGGGGAGAATCAGTTCTAACCTTTAGTCCTACACATAAGCCTGTAGTGAAACAATTAACCATATCAATAATAAAAATAACAAAAATCATGTCATCGTTTCAATAGATGCAGAAAAGGCTTTTTCACAAATTCAGCACCTTGTCTAGTTTAAACAAATTAGAAAGCACAGGAATAAATGGAACTTTCCTTAAAATTATAAGTAGCATCTATTTAAAAACAGGGGAAGCATCATCTATAATGGAGATAAGAATGAAGCCTTTCCAATAAGATTAGAAATGAAACAAGCCATTATTATCATTCCTATTTAATATTGTACTGGAAATACTGACAATAGCAGTAAGATAAAACAACTGGAAATGGAATTAACAAATGTAGGCAATGAGGGGAAAAAGTCTGTCCTTTTTTGTAGCTGATATGATGGTTTACTTGGAGAACCCTAGAGAGTCAACTAAAAAACTAATAAAAAAATTAACAACTTCAGCAAAGTTGCAGGATACAAAATAAAGCCACATAAATCTCAGCATTTCTGTATATTACTAGCAAAACCCAGCAGGAAGAGATAGAGAAATTCCATTTAAAATAACTACAGACAGTACAGAATACATGAAAGTTAATTTGTGAAGATACGCAGAGGAACCTCACAAATATAATTATAAAGTTCTCTATGAAAATAAAGAGAAATCTAAATAATTGGAGAAATATTCATTGATAATGGATAGGCAGAGTCATTATTATAAAATTTACTTATTCTGTGCTGTACCAATCAAAACACCAAAGAATTACTTTATAAAGCTAGAAAAAAATAAAATTCATCTGGAGGAAGAAAAAGTCAATAATATCAAAGAAATCAATAAAAAATGGGATGGAAAGAAACCTAGAAGTACCAGATCTCAAACTATACTACAAAGCTTTAATCATACAAATAATCTGGTACTGCTTAAGAAATAGGTTGATTTGTGGAACAGATCAGATGCATAGTAACAGAAGCAAAGGAACACAATAATCTTCGTGTTTGATGAACACAAAACATCCCAGACATTGAGGCAAAAACTTGCCAATGTCTCATACAAAAATAAAATAAAAATGGGTACATGATTTATTTATTTATTTATTTATTTATTAACACTATTTATTTGCAAAACATATGTATGGGTAATTCCTAAACATTAACCCTTACAAAGCTTTCTGTTACAAATTTCCCCCCTACTCCCCACCCCTCCCCTAGATGGCAGGATATCCACTACATGATAATTATGTTAGAATACTTAAGAAATCGAATATATGTATAGTTATTGCATCATTTTTTGTGCAGGAGAAATCGTATCTACAAGAAAGAATAATTCGATAAAGGAAATACAATGCAAGTGAACCTCAATAGAGAACATGAAAATGTTATGTTGTGGTCCACATTTCGGGTACATGATTTAAATATAAAGTATGATGTCACAGGCCAATTGGTAGAGCAGGGCATGAAATACTCTTCTGATACCCATGATCTATGGATAGGAAAAGAGTGTATAAAGAAAAGAGAGAGAGATTTATAGCAGGTAAAATGGATCATTTTGATTGTTATATTAAAAATGTTTTTTTGTGAAAATAAAACCAATGCATCTAAAATTAAAAGAAAATCAGGAAACTGGGAAAAATCTTTGCAGGAAATTTCTTTGATACAAGTCTTATTTTTAAAATATATGGAGAACTGAGTCAAATCTAGAATAAGAGCCATTCCTCAATTGGCAAATGGTCAAAGATATGAATAGGCAGTTTTCAGAGGAAGAAATCAAAACTCTCAATAGCCATTAGAAAAAAAAAAGCTTAAAATCTCTAAGAAATTGAGAAGTGCAGTGGAACTGTGAATGGATCCAACCATTCTGGAGAGCAATTTGGAGCTGTGCTCAAAAAGTTGTCAAACTGTGCATACCCTTTGACCCAGCAGTGTTTCTACTGGGCCTATATCCCAAAGAGATCTTAGAGGAGGGAAAGGGACCCACATGTGCAAGAATGTTTGTGGCAGCCCTTTTTGTAGTGGCTAGAAACTGGAAACTTAAGGGATGCCCATCCATTGGAGAGTGGCTGAATAAATTATGGTATATGAATGTTATTGAATATTATTGCTCTGTAAGAAATGACCAGCAGGACGATTTCAGAGAGGCCTGGAGGGACTTGCATGAACTGATGCTGAGTGAAACGAGCAGAACCAGGAGATCATCATACACAGCAACAACAATATTACATGATGATAAATTCTGATGGACATGGCTCTCTGCAACAAAGAATTGTCTCAAACCAGTTCCAATTGTTCACTGAAGAAAACCATATACACCCAGAGAGAGGGAAATGAAATATGGACCAAAACGTAACATTTTCATGATCCCTATTGACATTTGCTTGCATTGTGTTGCCTTTCTCTGATTCTTTTTTTCTTGTAGATAGGATTTTTCTTGCATAACTTCTCAAGCATTTCAACATTATTAACATGTAGTAGACTTCCTGCCATCTAGGGGAGGGGAGGGGACTGGGGGTAAAATTTGTAATGGAAAGCTTTGTAAAGATCAATGTTGGGGAACTACCCATACATATGTTATACAAATAAAAAGCTTTAATAAAAAAAAAGAAATTGAGAAGTGCAAATTACAATAATTCTGAGGTACCACTTCACACAAATCAGATTGGCTAAGATGAAAAAAAAAGGAAAATATCAAATGCTAGAGAGGATATGGGAAAACAGGTACACTAGTGCACTGTTGGTAAAGCTGTGAACTATTCTAATCCTTCAGAAAAAGCATTTTAGAGCTATTTCACAGATGATAGTAAACTGTAGCCCTACTAGACATGTATGTCAAATAGATCAAAGAAAGAAGAAAAGGCCTCACATGTAGAAAAAATATTTATGGTGTTTTGATTGGTACAGCACAGAATAATTTATGACACAAATGTTTGTGGTGGCAAAGAATGAAAAATGAAAGGATGTCCATCAATTAAGTAATGGCTGAACAAGTTGTGGTATATGAAGGTCATGGAGTACTACTGAGCGATAAGAAATGACAAAGGGGATGATTTCAGGAAAAAAAAAAACCTGGGAAGACTTATATGAACTGATGCAAAGTGAAGCGAGCAGAATAGCAATATTATAACAATAATTAACTTTGAAAGACTTCGTTACTCTGATCAGTACAATAATTCATTACAATTCCAAAGGATTTATGATGAAACATGATATCCACCTCCTGATAGAGAAATGATGGATTCTGAGTACAGAATGAAATATATTTATTTACTCTTTCTTTTTGTATGACTTTTTAAAAACAGAGCAATTGTGGAAATAGTTTTATGACTATACATATTTGTAATAGGGTTTGTTTTTCTTGACTTCTCAAAAGTCTCTGTGATTTTAAAACGGAAAAAACCAGAGAAATTTGTATTTTATCCTAGAGGCAAGAGCTTTTTGAAGATTCTTGAGGAGGAAAATATTATAATAAGATCTATGTTTTAGGAACATCAATCTTCTGATTTGAAGACTTTTGATAGAATCATAGATATAGACATGGAAATTGAGATCTAAAGATAGGGATACCAAAGAGAAGACTGTTGCAATGGTCAACACAAGACATAAGAGCATGAACTAGTGTGGTGGTTGAATGGAGGAAAAGGAACAGATAGAAAATATTTTTGCCTGATCTATTTATCTAATAGAGATAAGGATAGAGAACAAACCTGTGATTTCATTGGCATAAGGAAAGATATGGAAGACTGTTTAATCCATGCAAATGCATGGATCTTCTCTGCAACTTAGGAAATTTCCTGAAGATCTGAGACTTTCCCAAAGTCAGACATTGAGCATATGTCAAAGATAGGATTTATTCCATGCTCCTTTTCACTTGTCTAGTTACACTGTCAAACAAAGAAATGAGGTTAATCTGGTGTGACAAGTTCTTATTAAAGTGATGTTTCTTTGTGATTACTGCTCCTTTGTGAGATCTTCATTAAGCATTATTTTAATAATGATTCTAGATTTATCACAAAAATCAAATTCAAGCTCATTGGCAAAAGGAAAGGAGAAGGATCTTGGGGAGGGCAGAGGATGTAATGGTACCACTCAGTTATGTATATAGGGCAATTTCTGTCATGAATAAATGCTGTTGTCATCATTACTTCTGTCATGAATTGATACTTATGAGAGTGATTCACAAGAGAAAAAAATGAACAAAGAAGAAAGAGTCATAAAGAGAATTGCATACAGATTAGAAGAAGGAAATGAAACTTGGTACCACAAAAGCTTTGATTCTATGAAGAATATAAAGAGATCAAAGAAGAAATAAATAAGAATATAGAATATAATCAAAAAATAAAATTTTGGAATAAATAAAGAAGAAAAAATTAATAAAGAGAACAAGGTTAAAAATCATTCTTAGAAAAAAAAGTGCAGAAAAAACAAATGCAAGAAGTTGAATAGTACAAAAGGAGAAATTTTGAACTATTAACATAACAGGGAGAGAGAAAAGAAGGTGAGAAATTAAATGAATGAATGATAAAAGACCGATAAAGTAAAATTCCAAAAATTAGGGAAAAGAAGAATTGGTGAGAGGGATCAGAGTGGGTCAGAATTCGGGCTATGTCAAAGTATATGAAGCAAAACCAATTTTATGGGCAAAGTATGAAGAAGGAGAACAAAAAAAAACCTAACAAAATAAAACAATAATAGAGACACAGATGGAGAAAAGCATAAACAATGAAACAAGGCATAAATGTGAATGGGCTAAATAATCCCCAAAAATGAGAGTTTGGATTAGAAAAGAAAACCCTTTAATTTGTGGCTTAAAAGCAACACATCTGAAAGACAAAGCCATCCAAGAGAATAAAAATGAGAGGAATGCAATAATATTTACTAAGCATCAGGTGAACTAAAAATAACAGAACTAAAAACAAACCAGTCATTGTAATCTTGTGAACAAAACAAAAATAAAAATTTATAGTATAAACAGAAAGAAGTTACATTATGCTTAAAGGAATCAATGAATGAACAAATATCAATATTAAACTTAGATGCTTCTATTCTTGAATGTTGTCTCTTATGAATTATTTATCTTCAGGAACAATATTTAATCTGCTATTCTCTATGATGCTTTGCAGCTGTCTAAGCATGTTTTCCCTTCCTCTCTCTTTTTCACTTAGTCAATAAGAATTTATCCAGCACCTACTGTGTCCCAAGCACTGTGCTCAATACTTCTTTTTCCTTCATTTTCAAAAAGGACTGATGATATCACGGGTGATGTCTTGACTTGCTTCTGAGTTGTATTTAAGTGAGGTAGAGTTGCACAAAGGCATCAGCATTACTTTCTCTTTCAGAGTCATCAAAGTTAGTTAGCAAAACAAAAATCAAGATTACTGGTGATGGTCTGGGATGCACTGCATGACCTTGGTATCTTTGATGTCTGACCAACTGTTAATGCTCCACAGTGCCTGCTTTAGCTGCCTTCATGGTCTTTGGAACAAATTACTCTCATCCACCTATTCTGTCAGGGGAAAGTCTTCACATGCTTGAGACAGACATCTCCCTAACTCATCAACAGATTTGAGGCCTATCAGATATTTCAACCTGCTTTAGCCCATCTGCCTAGACAGTTTTATTGGGGTGTGGCCAAGTTTACATGCTACAACTTCTTGGAGCCACAGGTAAGAGTTGGGTGACACTCACCAGCTTGGTAAGCCCTCATACCGAGGTGTTAGTCCTCTCTGAACACCCAATATACTCTTAGGCATTGAAGTTTTTAAGAAAGACAAAATATAGGGCAGTTAGGTGGCACAGTGGATAGAGCACCAGCCCTGAAATCAGGAGGATCTGAGTTCAAATCTGGTCTCAGACACTTAACATTCCTTAGCTGTGTGACCCTGGGCAAGTCACTTAACCTCAATTGCCTCAGCAAAAAGCAAAGAAAAAGACAAAATATAATCTCTGTCCTTGAGGAACTCACAATTTGATGGGGGAAGAAAACAAATAAACTGTGTACAAACAAGCTACATACAGGATAAATAGGAAATAATCAAGAGGGAAGGCAAGAAAATTAAGAGAATTTGGGAAAGACTTCCTGAGAAAGGTGAGATTTTATCTGGGACTTGAAGGAAGCAGAAATAAGGAAAGAGATGTAAAATATAAGGAGGTTTGAAAGTATCAGGGAGGCTAGGTTTTCAATGGCTTTGAAAACCAAATAGAGGATTTTGTATTTGACCTTGGAGATGATAGGAAAGCACTGGAGTTTATTGAGTATAGGCATGATATAGTTGGATCATTTCTTTAGAAAAATCACTTTGGTGGTTGAATGGAGAAGGGATTGAAGTGGGGAGAGCCTTGAGGCAGGAAGACCAAGGAGAAGACTTTCAGGAGTCCAAACATGCACCAGGCTTGTGGTAGTATCAGAGGGGATAAATTGATAAGTTTGAGAAATAGTATGAAGGTAGAATTGAAAAGCCTTGATAACAAATTGGATATGAGGGGAGGGATTAGGGAGAGATAGTGAGGGAATCAAGGGTGATACCTAAGTTGTTATCCTGAAGGACTGAGGGAATAGTGAGGCCCTCAGGAATAATGGAGAAATTTGAAAGGGTGGGGTATTTAGGGAAAGGATAAGTTTATTGTGAGACATGTTGAAGTTAAGATCTCAGATGGACATAGGCAGTTGGGATATGAGAATGGGGGTTGGCTCAAAGACTATTTGATTAGCTTTGTGGCGTTAGGCAAAAATCATATACTTTTTAGACCTTGTAAAGTATTATCCAACTTTGGTCAAGAGCCCATGGTATTTTCCTCAATGGTCCAAAATTTAGTCTCATTCTCAGATAAACTCTTTTGTGTTTCTAATTTTTTAGGTTATACATGTATATGCATTTTAATATATTTTTATATGAGTCATGTTGGGAGAGAAAAATCAGAACAAAAGGGGAAAACCATGAGAAAGGAAAAAAGCTGAAGAAAAAAGGTGAAAATAGAAAGCTTTGATCTATATTCAGTCTCTACAATTCTCTCTCTGGATGCAGATGGCATTCTCCATCCAAAGTTTATTGCGATCGCCCCAGATCACTGAATTGCTGAGAATATCCAAGTCTATCATAGTTTATCATCACATAGCCTTGCTGTTTCTGTGTACAATGTTTCCCTGGTTCTGCTTGCTTCACTCAGCATCACTCCATGTAATTCTTTCCAGGTCTTTCTAAAAATCAGCCTGTTCATCATTTCTTGTAGAATAATAATGTTACATTGCTTTTATATACTATAACTTATTCAGAAATTCCCCAATTGATGGGCATCCACTCATTTTCTACCAAAGAAGAGTAGCTACAAACATTTTTGCACATATGAGTCCTTTTTGCTCTTTTATTATTATTTTGTGAGGCAATACTAACCCAGGAAGGGCACTGCTGGACCAAAAGTTAGGTACTCAGATATTCTGTTTTGTACAATTGTTTATTTTTCAAATCCACCTTTCTTTTTATGAAGCCCAAATCTTCAACTGAGTGATCAAAATACTACCAACATGTTCTTAAATTCTTCAGGTTCTTGCCCAGAGATTCATAATCCCTAATAATGCCTTATAGCTCCTTTCTGTCAGGAGATTTTATCCCCGTATGCATCAGAAGGACTAGCTAGGCTGGGATGTCAGATTTGACTGGTTTCAGAAAGCCATCTATCATGTCCCAAATATCTGTGTCAGGAAGACAACAGAGCCCTCTTTGTAGTTTATGCCAACCTGACAAATAGCTAGCTCATTACCCTTTCACAGCAATTTACCAATCCCAACTCTTTCTCCTTTTTCTTCTTCTGACCATTACTGGATAACCTCTTTTCTTGAAGCATAAGATGATGATTCCTTCTCAGAAGGTCTAAACCCATCCCTATTACTGAGGTCCAATTTTTCAGTGGTTCATCTTCTGTCCTTCATTTTCTGGGTAACAACCTTTCCTACCATCTAACTTCTTGATATACATTCACATTTATCAGCCCATCCTATGAATTTGCTTCATTGATTGATTTTGTTTGAACCCCCTTCAGCATGTATTCAAATAGGCAAACAAGAACAAAAGCCAGTACAAACACAAACAAAACATTATAAATGACTCACATTTGCATATGTCCTTAGCTTTAGATTTAAAGAAAGTAAGTGCAAATGATTATACATGCTGCCATAGGCTTCTATTATTTACTACTTATTTAAAAAAAGGAATGCAATCCATATGACCTTTAACCAGCATTTTCTATTTTACTCGATGTGAATTTTTTGTCATTTTCATTTATATAATGGTAATCAGTTTGTTCTTTTAGTCATACTTTTCTCCATTTGGTCTCACTTTATGAAGGTTTTCTTCTATTTATTTGAATTGTTCAGATTCGGCATTACTTATGGCACAATAATATTCCATCACATTTCTAGGCCATCATTTATTCTGCCATTTCTCCATTGTGTGTGTGTGTGTGATATATTCAGTTCTAGATATTTGCTATTACAAATAATGCTGCTGGAACTGGTTTTTGTATGGATAAACTTTTTTTCCCTGTCAATAATCTTCTTAGGGTCAAAGGATATGCCTTTCATTGAATAATTCCATATTACTTTCCCCCAAAATTGTTGAGCCAATTCACAACTTTTCTAGCAGTACATTTATTTTTCTATTCATCTTTCTTCCTAGTATTTGTGTATGAAGCACAGAAATGTTGATTTTTTAATTAGGGAGAATCTATGTATTATCTCAATTCATTATTTTGTGTTCATTCTCTTGAGTTTCCTAAATAAGCTATTAAAAGTTTCTCCACGAGATTTTAGCTTTCTCTCTGCAAAAGCTTATTCCTTTAATTTGTTTTTTTCTTGTTTTACTTGTATAGCTACCATTTCCAGGACTCTGCCAAATAATTATAGCTTTGGTAGACATTTTTGTTTCACCCCATTTCTTAGAGGGAAAATTGTTTATTATAAATATTGCTGGCTTTTTATAAGCTAAGCAATTTTTTGTGCTAAGGGTAGATGAGTTCTTTTTCATACCTTTCAGTGTTTTTTTAAATATTAGTTAGTTGAATATTTTGTTTACATGCAGCTAGAAGGTATAGTGGTCAGGGAGTCAGACAGGAAAGTACAGGTTCAAAGCCTGCCTCAGACATTTATTAGCTGTGTGATGCAGGGCTCATTATTTATCCTCTCAGCTTAAAGCCTCAGCTTTATCTCTAAAGCAGTGAAAATCCTAGCACCTACTTAGCTCATGTAGTTGTTTTGAGCATCACCCTAAGATGTTATAGTAAAGTACCTTTGATATACTGTAAAGAGGCAACTAGTATTAAGGTTTTCTGCACCTGTTAATAAAATTGGTTTTGCTATTGGTATGCTTTGTTAGGCAAATGATTTTTATAATGTCGAGCCTTAGCCCTGCTATCCTAATATAAATACGTTTTGTTCACAACCACTTGAAAATATTCTTTTATTCTATTTGTCAATATTTAATTTGGTAATAATTTATCATAGTTACCTATAGTTCCCTTTGTCTTACACTTCTCTGTTTTGGGCACTGAGACAGTGTTTGTCTCTTCAAAGATTTGTATAGAGAATCATCCCTCTCCATTTTTGAGAAGTTTTTATAACACGGAGATAGCTCATTCTTAAGGAAGTTGATAGAATCTACCTGGTCCTAGGTTTATTTTTTCCCATCAAATTCATTTTTAATTTGTCCAATTTCTCTTTTTGAAACTGTTTCTCCATGTTCTATCTACTGATTTGTCACTTTGAGTGTTTTATATGTTTTTGTTTAAATGTTCAGTTTTGCTGACTCCCATTATACATTGGGACTCTGGTGTTTTCTTCATCTTCCCCTTTTAAATTTTAAATTTAGTAATTTGTTCTTGCTTTCTCTTTTTTCAAATTAGCTATTTAATTAATCTTTCAATCATGTTTTAGTTTTACTTTTGAAGTTTTTCCTTTTGTTTTGAATTCTTTTTGTTTTGGTTTTAATTTTTCTAATTTCCTCTTTTCTTCATATTTGAGGTTTGCTAATTTGCTGATTTTCTCATTTCTAATATGCACAATTTCCTATTTTTTCTTTTGTTAACATAAATGTTCAGGGATACAAGTTGCATCTGAGGACTGCTTTAGTTTGTAGAACCCAGATTTTTATTTTCTTTAATGTGAATTTGTATTATTTCTGTAATATGGTGCTTGACCCACTTTATTTGGGAAATTTATTGTCTATTTTCATGTTGGAATTTGTGGTACAACAGATGGAATGCCAGGCTTATGCTAACCTGAATTCAGATCTGGCTTCAGATATTCACTAGCTGTGCTATTCTGGGCAAATTGTTTAACTTCTCTCAGCCTCAGTTTCCTCATCTATAAAATGAAAATAATAACAGCACCTACCTCCCACAGTTTTTGTGAGGATTAAAAAGATAATAATTGTGAAGCATTTAGCATAGTACCTGTCATATATAGCAAATGTTATATAAATGTTAGCTATTATTATTTTTCTTATGAATTATGAAATACTATTATTATGATCTAGAAAAGGAAAAGTTGAAAAATTTCTCTTTCTATATTTAATTATAAGTTTTTTATACCATTGAGAATGGTATAAAATAGTAGATAGAATATTAAAGTTTACTAATATTAATGAAAACTGGCTAGATATTTGTACATTTTAGGGAACTTTTCATTCAAATATTATTTCTATGTAATTTGGTATGTGTCTATTTACACATTTTCCACATGTATGTGTATACATATATATGTACACATATATAGCATAAGTAGCATTGATACTATCTTGTTATCTTTGATGACTTTAAGTATGGTTTTTAAAATACCTATTTATATAAATATTTTCTCCTTTGAATTTAGTTTTATCCAAAATGATGCTGATAAATAAAAGATTTTATTTTAACCTATCACTTTAAATTTGCATGAGTCCTTATATGTGTTTTCTTAAGACATTCTATTACTGAATGTGTTTTTATATGATCAATTTGAAATTTGTTCATTTTGGTAGGGGAGTTTGATACATTTATATTTAGGGTTATCATTGTTATATTTCCTTTTCCTCAAAGGTAGTCTATTATATTTGTTTAATCAGGAAAAAGTATAATTCCTATTGTTTCCCTAATATCAATCCAGTTCTAATCTTTTTACATACACATACACAATCATATGCACATGCTTCTTGAGTTTTTCAAAACTTTGCCAACCTTCATCTAGTTTCACATAGAAGTATATTTTTAGAACTTTCCATCCTAATCTCTTAGTGTATTCTTCAAGCATTAGTATCCACAGGCAGGCTATTTACTCCTCCTTCCCCTTTAGTTAAGGTCATCTTTTCCCTTCTGTTTTTTTTGCTATGGGATTTGCCAGTCAGGTCCTAGTCATTGTTTCCTTGATGCTTCTCTGGCAAAATAGATATCAAAGATACAATGTCTTTTCTGCTCCTTATAAAGTATAAACATTCTGAGCTGTTTATTTCTTATTGTTTCAAAGTTAATTTTATCTTGTTAAAGTATTGCTTCTTGGCTATATTGCATATCAGAAGCTATATTCAGGCCTAATTTCCTTTGCAGAATTACCTGGAAGTATCTTTTCTGGTTAAAAAATCCTTGCATCTTTTTTTTTGTGTGTGTGTGAAAAGGTTTGGCTAGATTTGATAAATAAGTAATATTGGGATTAAAGTTGATTACCCTTGCTTTTTAGTATATTATTCCTTCTGTGATTTCTCTTGCCATATGAAAAATCTTATATATTTCCCATTAGTATCTTCAGATTTGTGGTTTATTTTTTCCCTGACTGCTAGCAAGATACTCTATCATTGAAATTTTAGATTCTGATGTTCCATCTGCATTTATGGAGGCAGTATACCAAAGTGCGGAATACCTGGATAAATATTCTGCCTCTGACATTCACTAGTTGTGTGTAACTTTGGACAATTTACTTCATTTCTATCTGTCTCAGGATGTTTATTAGGACTTATTTACTACTAAGTTGGGTTTTATATTGATAGAGAGTTTCCACATCAACAGTTTCTATGCT
This sequence comes from Myrmecobius fasciatus, assembly GCA_023553655.1. Lineage (NCBI taxonomy): Eukaryota > Metazoa > Chordata > Mammalia > Dasyuromorphia > Myrmecobiidae > Myrmecobius > Myrmecobius fasciatus. The sequence continues at coordinate 58,811 of JAJPUD010007897.1, read as the reverse complement.
TTCAAAATCACAGATCTTGAATAAAAATTCATATGTTTTTGATCAAATTTATGATTCTTTTTTGTTGGAATCCATTAGATTCTATTGATCTATGCTCTATTCTATCTTTTAAATATTTCTGGAAAAGTTTCTTGTATGATTTCCTTAAAGGATCCATGGTACTCTCTAATGAAGTATATTTCAGATCTTCCTCATGATCTGAGATGCCTCCTTTCTCCAGGGCCTTATTTTATAGGGTTTCATATCCAAACATTCAGGAGAGGTAAAGTGAAATACAAAATCTCATAGGTTGATAGGCCTTTATCTTGACCTTCTAGGAGGACCAGAAATGATGTATCAGCATGGGTCGTCACAAGATGAGCAAAACAAGTCATCTTCACTAAGTGGTCACCTGTTCACATCGTCCAGAGGCACAAAAATAAGTTGGGGGATTTTCCCAAAGAATCAAAGCGTCCCATCTACACTGGGTTTGGACATGGAATTTCAGCAAAACAGACTGGAGATATCTCTGTTAGCATTCTTGTGACTGAACAAGTGAACTTCATAAGTGGTAAATGGGTGGTGAACATTGGATTAAAGTTTCAGACTTTCTTTAAGAATCTATCTTGTCTAATTAGCCCAATATGATTTTTGGAAAATAAACTGATTTATACTGATGGGAATAGAGTGGGAGTCCAAATGAATCACTTCTCATAGGACTAATGGTTTCAGGTTACTTAATTTAAGAACTGCCATCACCCCACTATGCATCCCTTAAGAGCATTCCTTGATGATTGCAAAACTGAAAGAAATGTGGCCATTTTCTTACCTGCTACTGCTGTTCCATCTTCCAGACATTATACCTGGGCTCACAATCATTAGACTGTAAGCTCCTTGAGGGCAGGAAATGTCTTTTGCCTCTTTTTGTATCCCTGGTACTTAGTACAAATTTTGGCATATGGCAGATGTTTAATGACTGTTTATTGACTTATTGAGATGAGCTCAATTCTGAAGGAAACTAGGTCTTCTACGGGCTGAAGGGAGGAAGAAGTGAATGATTGGGGATAGTCAGTGAAAAGACATAGAGATGGAAGGCAGAGTATTTTGTGATGAGAACCATAAGAAGGCCACTCTGCTTGGAGAGCAGAGTGAGGGAAGGAGAATAATTGATATCTAATACCTCCTTAAGAGGGCCTTGGACTTTAAATGCCCAACAGAGGAATTAATATCTCATACAGGAGTAATAGGGAGCTACAGGACTTTATTGAAGAGGTGAGTCATGTGACTAGACTTACTCCTTAGGAAAATCATATGGTCAGTTTTGTGGAGCATAGATGAGAGAGTGGTGGCAAATGATCCCTTCCTTCCTGATCTCTCTCCTTCATTTGACATTGTTGACTACCCTCTCCGGATACTTTCTCCTCTCTGGTTTTGTTCTTTTGAGCCATTACTCTCTCCTGGTTTCCCTCCTCCCAGTCTAACTGCTTTTTTTCAGCCTCCTTGGCTGGTTCATCTTTTGCATCATGGCACTAGTTGTGAATGTGCCCCAAAGTTCAGTGTTGCCCCCTTCTCTTCTCTGTATTCTATCTTTGTAACCTCACTGGCTCTTCTCATCTCTGGGCAGGTACCTCCCAGATCTACATCTCCCCAACATTCTCTCCCCTGAGTATCAGTTGTCTAATGGGTATTTCAAACTGGATGTCCCAGAGATACCTTAAACTCAACATGGCTAAGGCTGAACTCATCTTTCTTTCCAAACCAAGCCCTTTCTCCAATTTTCCTATTTTTGTGAACATTATTGCCCTCCTTTCAGGCTTGCAGTTTCATAATCTTGACTTTATTCTGGACATGTTCTTTCCCCTCACCCCACGTATCCTGTCAATTGCCACATCTTGTCCTTTCTACCTGTGCAGCATCTGTCCCATCTAGGCTTTTGTTCTCACACAGCTACACCCTAGCTCAGGGCCTGATTTCTTGGGGTCTAGATTATTTCAAAAGCCTCTTCATTGATCTCCCTGCCTCAAGTCTTGCGAGTTCATCTTGCACTCCACTTCCAAAGTGATTTTCTTTCAGCATTGGTTAGACCATGTCACCTCTTTACTCAATAAACAGCAATGGCTCCATTACCTCCAGGGCCAAATATGATTTCATCTTTATCTCCTCCTTTAAAGATCCATTTTTGTATAAATTTTATATCTTATAGAATTATTAGCACAGTAGTACAGGTTTATGATGCATATTTTACATATTATATATATTGTTTTATATATATAGTTATATAAATGTATATACATATATACACATGAAACTATGTGAAAATATACATGATGGGAATGTAGTCAACATTTCTTTCACAGATAGGGTGCAGTCAGGAAATGTGGATCATGCAGCACAAGGGTATTAGATCTCTCTTCCTTGCCTGGCCTGTGGCTTCACCTAAAATCAGGGACTTGACCTTGACTGTGGTGTCCTCTTGTCGTTAGCACCTAGCCTCCTTCCCCACTATGCCTTACCTGGTTCGGTACACACAGCCAGTGCTGTGGCCATTTTTATGACTAATACTTGTGGGTAAGCAATAGTCTTGCTTTCCCCACTTTGATCTTGTTTATGGCCTTTAGAATATGTTAGCAGCCTGGAGCCTGTGCTTCTGGCACACAAGGATGGCACCTAGGGAGGCCCCTTTCTGGCTTGAGATGGGGATTTTGCCAGGGAAAGAAGCCAGACAGAGGAGGGAGACCTCCAAAGGGCTTCCAGTCAAGACAGAGCCACTGAGTAGAGAAACTTGAGTAGATATAGCTTAGGGTATAACAAAAGGAACCAGGCACTGTTTGACCAACATGCTTATTCCAAGTATGTGGAGAAGGTCCACGATGGCAGGACTGGCCACTTCTTTGCCTTGTGATGTCTGCCAATTGATATAGCTGGCTATGGCCAGTTAAGGTAGGAGATGAGAATTTCCAGTGACATGGATGGAATGAAACACCTGTCTAAGCAGGGCAGGGATTTCAAGGAATGGCTTAGTGTTAGTTGCCTGGATCTCAAGAGGTTGAGTTGTACAGTAGAAGAAGTGGGTCTGGAGTCTAAGGATCTGGTTTGAATCTTCCCTTTGTCATTTATGACCTATGTGACCTTACAAGAGTTCTACCCTCTCAAAAATGCAAAAATTTTTCAAGGTGCACTCTGCATGTATGATCCCATGAACCTTCTGATCTCTATTATCCAGAGTTTCAGAGAATTCTGCTGAGTTATTCTTTCCAACTCAGCTCGGACACTGTTCTTGAGGCTTCCCAAATACTGTGTTGGGACCTTGTGACTGTACACTATGTATCTGGTTCCCTACTACCATCTGAAGGCCCTTACTTGTATAGCCCCTTGTGGTCCTCACTGGAAAGCTCAAGACTATGTAACTCTTAACCAGCAGAACTAGAAACGTTGAGGTTTCATACAAACAAAAATCAAGGGGATGTCAAAGCGATCATAAAGGAGGGAAAGGGACCCACATGGGCAAAAATGTTTGTGGCTGCCCTTTTTGTAGTGGCAAGAAACTGGAAACTGGATGGACGTCCATCAATGGGGACTGGCTGAATAAGTGATGGGGTATGCAGGTTATGGAATATTATTGTTCTATAAGAAATGACCAGCAGGATGACTTCAGAAAGACCTGGAGAGACTTACAGGAATTAATGCTGAGTGAAGTGAGTAGAACCAAGAGAACATCATACATAGCAACAATAAGATCATATGATGATCAATTCTGATGGATGTGGCTATTTTCAACAATGAGGTGATTCTGGCCAGTCTCAATGGTCTTGTGATGGAGAAAGCCATCTGCACACAGAGAGAGGCCTGTGGGAACTGAGTGTAGATCACAACATAGCATTTTCACTCTTTTTGTTGTTGTTTGCTTGCTTTTTGTTTTAGTTCTCATTTTTCCCCTTTTTGATCTGGTCTCTTTCAGGTTACATTTTTACCACTCCAGAGGCTAAGGGGAATAGCCAGTTGTTATATCAAGAGCAAGGTGATTTTTTTTCTTACAGCAGATAAAGTATTAGTCACAGCAGTTTCTTGGAGAAGTAATGTGTTTTGACTGAGGAAACTTGCTCCAATCAGCCCAAATGTATCTTTAACGCATCAGGAATGAGACTCTGAGTGCTTAAGAATTCTGTTTCCACAGGCTGAGGTTTTTTTTTTCTCCAAGAGAAAAGATTTTTCTTATTACTCATTTTCATTTTCTATTATCTGAGCATTAATGGTCTGTTTTGCTTCTGTTTCCTCATATTGATAAGTAATTTAAATAGAAAGTTATTCACTGCACTAGCAGAGGGAATTATGAGTACAATGTCAGAAATCTGGCAAGTTTGAAGAAGAGCGTCCCTGTCAGTGTGAGCTTGTCTCTAGACTTTGGTCTTAACTGATGAAATCCAGCCTTACTGTATTCTTTCATCAGGCTGCTCTTTCTGAAAATGGCTTCTCATTTCCTCTAATGTTCTCATCTGTCCTTGTCCTTCCTTTTCTCTCCCATTATAATACTGCAGCTAAAGATCTCAGAGCTCGAAAGGCCTCAGAGGTTACATGTGATACGTGCATAAGTGGTCCACCAGTAATGGGGGATTCATTTCCTGAGAGGTATTCTATCTGCAGTAGAAATCTCCATGTTGAATCAGTGCAGCACAGTGTGGGCCAGTGGCTGGTATCCTGAGAGTGTAGCCCTTTTTTCTTTTTCTTCAATAGTTAGTCTTCAGTCCATTCGTGACTTATCTTTGGGGCTTCTTTGCTTTGATTGTTTAGACATTGTTCCAGAGTGGATTGGGGGATGGTGAACTATATTGTGAGATGAGACTAAAGGGATGATTTTGCTCCTTCAAAAATGATTAACTGAGGCAGAAAATTCAATCTGGGTGATAATAGCAAGTCATTTAGCCTTTCTGACTCTCAGGCAACTCCCTAAACTATAAAGTACAGATGGGTCGTGAGCTGGATTGGCAGAACGAATTTCCATCTTGGTGAAATCCAAAGTCTTTGTCCTAATTACATAAGAATGAACAAATATGAGGAATTTGAAGAAACCTGAGAAGTCTCGTAGGTACTGATGTGAATGTGGCTACAAGGAAGCAGAACCAGGAGAATGGTGGGCACGCTGACTATCAGAGCATGAATGGAAACAGCCTAGACAAATAGCTCAGCTCGAATCCTTTGCAGTGCTGCCTAATCTTAGCTTAGGAGTTGACTGTTGAAATAGACTTTTCTCTTTGCTAGAGACGAGCAGTCCTTTGGTCAGTTATTTTTGCTCACTTATTTTCCTATGATGTTTCAGGGTTATGATAGAGATGATGGTGCTGCTGGTGGTGGTGGGAATTGCTATATCAGGAAATTGATGGTGTGAAGGAGAAAAGAAGTCATCAATAAAACTTAAAGAGAATCTCCCACTGTATCCAACAAAGAAAAACAAATTCAATCACATACCTTGCAAATAGGATTTCTGCCTCTTGTTGAATTTAATGAGACATTTTAACATCATCTCATTATAGCAGATGTGTGATCTAAAAATGACCTGGTCTGTCATATTCATGTTTACCTTCGCCTCCCTGAAAAGAAGCAACGAGCTTTTTGAGAATAAATGCAGGGAGAAGATTTTCCTTGGGAACCTGATCTCATTTCTCTTCCAGTGCGTAATGATGTCTGGGCCCCACTCTAGGTACACACAGTTATTTGTGATAACTACCAAGTTTTACATTAGTATTTATCAGAAATCCCAGTCGTCCCTACCAAGGTATTCAGAAATGCCTTTCAATGCCATTTGATGGAACTAAGGCATAATGGCTCCCCTTTATGATGGCATTGGTTACTAGTCATTGGAAATTATTCATTGAAATGAATATAAAGAGATGAAATGTGTGCACAACAGTGGCTGATTTACTAGCCCATCAAGGTTTTTAGCACATTCATGGACCCACAAAGGTCTCTTCACAGCCTAGCTTTTTCTGGATCTTAACGGGAAAGTAAAAGACATGGCATCCTCTTCCATCCTGCTGCTTGAGTACATTTTACAGTCTTTTCTCTCCAGTCCTACAAAGAGAGTGAGATAATAAGAATACAGGGGAGCGTGAGAGTGAGAGAGAGAGAGAGAGAGAATGTAGAAAAGATACAGAGAAAGATCAGAGTGAATGAAAGCAGAAGAGAGAGAGAAATAATGCTGTAGAAATACAGAGAAAGAAGGAAACAGAGAAAAAGTAGGAGAAAATGCAAGAGAAGAAAGGGGAGAGAAAGGGGAAGAGGTAGAAATAATGAAAATATGAGAGAGAAGGTCGGAGAGAGACAGAGAAAGAAGGCAGCAAAGGGAGTGAAAGCAGGAGAGAAAGTATAGGAGAAAGAATATGAAAGAAGAAAGAAAGAGGAAGAGGGAGGGAGACAGCCACACACAGAGAGACAGAGCCACACAGAGACAAAGACAAAAAGCAACAATGTGAGCTTGTGTATGTGAGCTACCAGTAAAAGTTAAAGACTTGGCATGTGAATAGGTAAAAGTTCTTCTCTTTCTCTTTTTTCTCCTTGCTCAAAGTTCTATTAGATTTGATCACTTTTCTCAAAAGGAAACAAACGAATGAACCCACCACGTCTTTCTGCTTGGCCCCAGTCATTCCAACTAGAACTGGAGGTCCAAATCGTCACCACCATGTGTCTCTGTGGTGGCAGGTGAAGCCATACCATGCAGTCAGAGTGAGAAGGAGGTCACACAAGGAGAATCGGATGCTCCCTTCCCCCAGTGCCTCCTAGGAGCAGGGCCCCATGTGGGGCAGGTGAAGATGAATGAGGCACCCTCCCTGTTCTTGCTCCATGCTCTCCCAGAGTAAGCTGCATGGCAGCAGAGAGAGCTGGGGCTTCTGATAACAGCAGTATCCTGCATTAGTATTTCTCCCTAATGGCTAGGTGTCTATCTGCAGCTCCACACACTCCCCTGTTCTATGCCCTGAGGAATAAGACAAGGCTTCCAAGCATAGCTAAGTTTTCAGAAGTTACTTCAGAGGACGAGATCAGAGGAGACAGAAATAACTTGAGTTTGAGGCAGATTATGATGAACAGGAGAGAGAGGGGCACACTTGGGGGGATGGGGGATAGGCATGGTCCCAGAGGATCAAGAGGCAGCTCAGAAAGGTTGCATGCAGAAGGTACCATTTGTTCTGGGCTTCCAGAGATTGGGGGAAGTGGCAGTGGGCAGGAGTGCATTCCTACAGAGCCAGTCGGGCACCCCAGATCTAGATTTGGAAGGGCCCTTCAAGGTCATCTAGACCAAATACTTCATTTGACTGAAAAGGAAACTGAAGCTGAGAGAGGAAGTAACTTGGCCCAGATCACCTAGGGAGGCATCTGTGACCCAGCCCAGGCAGAAGAGCATGTTCAGGAAGCAATGACCTGCCCAGTTTATCAGCAGTGTATGACATCTGAAGGACAGAAGGGGAGATAGGACAGGGAAGGCAGTCTGGGGAGAAGTAGCTGCTACAAATCTTGGGTACCAAGGTAAGGGAAGGTCTTTGAGGAGGAGAGAAATGGCACTAGAGATGTGCATTAGGAAGATCACAAAGGCAGAATGTACAGTATGGATGTGAGGGGGAAAGATTGGAGGCAGTGGAACTAAGCAAGAGGCTCCTGGAGAGGGTCAGACAATGAGGGCCAGAATTGGGGGGGGTGGGAAACGGGAGAGATGGGAGAGAGATTGTTCAATCCATGGGGCGTAGGTCTGTTTGGATGTGAGAGGTAAGGTAAAAAAGGAGGCTGCAGAAAGAATGCTGGGTTGGGGGAGAATATAGAGCCCCTTCTTCCAGGTCTCTGTTCCACCAGCATGGTAGGGGAGGGGAAGCTGAGAATGCCTAGGGCTAAAACCAGCAGAGTAGCCAGAACCCCCCCGAGTCAGGACCTTGCCAGAAGTCAGGGGGAACTTGGACCAATCCTGCAGTTGATTGGTCAGGAGTCTGGAGGATTTCTGAGCCTGCCCTTTGCAGGTCTTGGGAAACACTGGTGTGTGTTTCATGGGCAACAGCCATAAACTGCTATTTCAACAGGTTCAGCCCACTGGGAAATTAGTGGGAGTTTGATCTGAAGAGAGCCTGTTGGCTGGCTCCTTCCTTCTACTCTCGACTAGAAAAAAAGGAAAGATAGGGTCTCAATCCAATTAAAAATGTTTTTGGAAAGCAGCTATTCCATGCAGATCACTGCCTCAATTCAGGAGTCTGTGAGGTAACCTGCATTATAGCTGCTAATTGATCGGTGGGCTACTAACAGGAGAACATCCCCAGGGAGGTCCTCACATCCCTATTCACCTTATAAAACTCTTACACACATGTTCCTACATACATATGCATCTACAAAACAGATACACGTACATATACAAACACACACACATATATCTGCAGAGACCCCGTGGGAACCTATTCCCCAAGAGATGGTAAGTCAGTGACACCCCCAAATTATAGAGCCTTCTTCTGTGGCCCTCTCCAGACCATCCTCATCTCTACCCCCATTGATATATTGAACAATCCCAGTGATTTGAGGCACACATATAAGCATTTTGAGGGCAAGGACTCTTTCCTTTTTGTCTTTACATCTAGTACCCAGCCCAGAGCCCGGTGCATAGAAAGCATCTTACAAGTTGTTTCATTTTTCTTGTTCATGGTGATTGAATTGAATCCTTGTCCTGGGGTCAATGAACTAATACTCCCCTAAAAACCAAAGCTTTAGGGAAGCTAGATGGCATAGTGGATAGAGCACCAGCTCTGAAGTCAGAAGGGCCAGAATTTGAATTGGGTGTCACACACTTAACATTTAACCTTTACTAGCTATGTGACCTTGGGCAAGTCACTTAACCCCAACTGCCTAGCCAAACAGACAAATCAACAAAAACCCTAAGCTTTATCAATGTTTTTGATTTTTAATTTTATAGTTGCTTCTGGATATAGCCCCACCTACCTAGTGATCCCTGCCCTTGTAACCAAAGAAAACAGCTAAGCAAAACCAAAGAATACAGTGACCAGACTAGAAGATGTATGCACCGTTCTGTACCAGTAGTCCTCCAGAGGAGAAGCAATCAGAACTTTTTTCACCTCTGGTTATATTATTACCAGTAAGTGAAGGTTTAGAACTGGAGTAGGAAGAGACATAAGGGCAAGAGATCAAATGGGTAAAATATGATGGAAGTTTGCAGTGGGGGCCAGCCATGTGAGTAGACAGAAAGGTACAGATAACACCAGATGTGATGGAGAGAGAAATAACAAAAGTTGTAAAGAGTCAAGGGTGGCCCCAAGTTTGTCAGCCTGGCTTATAGGACATCCAGTACTAAATGTCCAATAGGCAGTTCATGATGTGGGTCAGGTGGAAGTTCAGGATAGAGACTTAGGCTGATATTTAGGTCTGGGAGTCATCTGCATAGAAGGGGCTAAGTGAACCTAAGGGAGATGGTGAGATCACCACCAATAATAATAATGATAATAATAGCTAGCATTTATATTGTGCTTTATATCAAGAGAGATTAAGACAGTCTTGAGGGCACAGCCACAATTAATAGACATTGCAGGGATGAATTCTCAGACAGCAAAGGAGACTGAAAAGGAAGACTGGAGGAGAGAACCAGGAGGAAGCAATGACATGAAAAGCCAGAGAAGTCTTTAGGAAAAGTGAGTGGCAAAAAAACAGTCCAATATGAGAATAGAAGAGGATGTAGAAGAGCTCAGTTGATCTGACCAAGAGAGCATTGAAATGCTAAAGAGATTAACAGTACCTGTTCACAGCTCTTGCTTTTAATCTTTAAAAACCTCCCAAGCCTGAGCAAAATAGGATACAGTGAGGGAAGGTGGACATTATTCTGTGGACTGTGGCAGTATTAGCCCCCAAAGCTGGAAAAAATAAAATGGAGTTCTGAACATGACCCTGGGAGGGACCCTGACTTAGTGAAAGACCATGATGCTCTTTTCTTTTTTTGAATTAATTTAAATAGTTTTTATAAAAGCTTTTTATTTTCAAAACATATGCATGGATGATTTTTTAACATTGACCCATTGCCCCTTACAAAACCCTGTGTTCCAAATTTTCCCCTCCTTCCCCTCACCCCCTCCCCTAGATGGCACATAATCCAATATATATTAAGCATGTTAAAATATATGCTAAACCCAATATATGAATACATATTTATACAATAATCATGCTGCACAAGAAAAATCAGATCAAAAAGGAAAAAAAATGAAAAAAAAAAGCAAGCGAACAAGAAAAGTTAAAATGCTATGTTGTGATTTACACTCAGATCCCACAGTCCTCAATTGGGTGTACATGGCTCTCTTCATCATAAGATCATTAGAACTGGCCTCAGTCATCTCATTGTTGGAAAGAGTCACGGCCATCAGAATTGATCATCATATAATCTTGTTGCCATGTACAATGATCTCCTGGTTCTGCCCATTTCACTCAGCATCAGCTCCTGTAAGTCTCCCCAGGCCTTTCTGAGATCATCCTGCTGATAGTTTCTTATAGAACAATAATATTCCAGAACATTCATCTACCATAACTTATTCAGTCGCTCCCTAACCAATGGGCATCCACTCAGTTTCCAGTTCCTTGCCAGTACAAAGAGGGCTGCCACAAACATTTTTGCACATGTGGGGCCCTTTCCTCCCTTTAAGATCTCTTTGGGATATAAGCCCAATAGAAACACTGCTGGATCAAAGGGTATGCACAGTTTGATAACTTTTTGAGCATAGTTCCAAATTGCTCTCCAGAATGGTTGAATCAGTTCACAACTCCACCAACAATGTATTAGTGTCCCAGTTTTCCCACATCCCCTCCAATATTCATCATTATCTTTTCCTGTCATTTTAGCCAATCTGAGAGGTGTGTAGTAGTATTTCAGAGTTGTCTTAATTTGCATTTCTCTGATCAATAATGATTTAGAGCATCTTTTCATATGACTAGAAATGGTTTTAATTTCATCTGAAAATTGTCTGTTCATATCCTTTGATCATTTATTGATTCCTTCCTTCTCCACAGATCTGAAAGGTAAGCTATCCTATGTTCTTCTAATTTGCTTATAATATCACTATGTCTAAATCATGAACCCATTTCGACCTTATCTTGGTATGTGATGTTAGGTGTGGGTCAATGCTTAGTTTCTGCCACATTACTTTCCAATTTTCCCAGCAGTTTTTGTCGAATAGTGAGTACTTATCCCAGAAGCTGGAATCTTTGGGTTTGTCAAACACTAGATTGCTATAGTCATTGACGATTTTGTCCTTTGAACCTTTTGTCCTTCCAGATGAACTTTGCTACTATTTTTTCTAGATCTGTAAAATAATTTCTGGGGAGTTTGATTGGTATGGCACTAAATAAGTAGATTAATTTAGGTAGTATTGTCAATTTTTATTATATTTGCTTGGCCTATCCATGAGCACTTGATATTTTTCCAGCTGATTAGATATGACTTTATTTGTGGGGAAAGTGTTTTGTAGTTTTGTTCATATAATTCCTGACTTTCCTTGGCAGATAGATTCCCAAATATTTTATACTCTTGACAGTTATTTTAAATGGAATTTCTCTTTGTATCTCTTGCTGTTAGACTTTGTTAGTGATGTATAAAAATGCTGATGATTTACGTGGATTTATTTTGTATCCTGCAGCTTTGCTAAAGTTGTGGATTATTTCGAATAGTTTTTAGTTGATTCTCTAGGTTCTCTAAGTATACCATCATATCATCTGCAAAGAGTGATAATTTGGTTTCCTCATTACCTACTCTAATTCCTTTAATCCCTTTTTCTTCTCTTGCTGCCAAAGCTAACATTTCTAATACAATATTAAATAGTAATGGTGACAGTGGGCAGCCTTGTTTCACTCCTGACCTTATTAGGAATGGTTCTAGTTTGTCCCCATTACATCTGATGCCTGCTGATGGTTTTAAATAGATGCTACTGATCATTTTATTTTATTTTATTTTTGCTGAGGCAATTGGGGTTAACTGACTTGCCCAGGGTCACATAGCCAAGAAGTGTTAAATGTCTGAGGCCAGGTTTGAACTCAGGTCCTCCTGACTTCAGGGCTGGTGCTCTATCCACTAACTACTGATCATTGTAAAAAAAAGTCCATTCATTCCTATGCTCTCTAGTGTTTTTAATAGGAATGGGTGTTGGATTTTATCAAATGCTTTTTCTGAATCTATTGAGATAATCATATGATTTTGTTAGTTTAGTTATTAATATAATTGATTATGCTAATAGTTTTCCTAATATTGAACCAGCCCCTCCATTCCTGGTATAAATCTTACTCAGCCATAGTGATTTATCCTATGGATTACTTTCTATAATCTCTTTGCTAATATTTTATTTAAGGTTTTTGCATCAATATTCATTAGGGAAATAAATCCATAATTTTCTTTCTCTGTTTTCATCCTACCTGGTTTAGCTATTGGCACCATATCTGTATCATAAAAGTAATTTGGTAGTACACCTTCTTTCCCTATTTTTTCAAATAGTTTATATAGTATTGGGATTAGTTGTTCTTTAAATGTTTGATAGAATTCACACGTAAATCAATCTGGTCCTGGAGATTTTTTTCTTAGGAAGTTGATTAATAGCTTGTTCTATTTCTTTTTCTAAAATGGGACTATTTAAATAATTTATTTCCTCTTCTGTTAATCTGGGCAATCTATATTTTTGTAGATATTCCTCCATTTCATTTAGATTATCAAATTTATTAGCATAAAGTTGGGCAAAGTCACTCCTAATTATTACTCTGATTTCCTCTTTATTTGTGGAAAGTTCTCCCTTTTTATTTTTGAGCTAACAATTTGAATTTCCTCTTTCTTCTTTCTAATCAAATTAACTAAAGTTTTTTTTTCCTATTTTGTTGTTTTTTCATAAAACCAACTCATAATTTTATTTATTAATTCAATAGTTTTCTTACTTTCAATTTTATTAATTTCCCCTTTTATTTTCAGAATTTCAAATTTGGTATTTTATTGGGGTTTTAAAAATTTGTTCTTTTTCTAGCTTTGTTAATTGTAAGCCCAATTTATTGATCTTCTCTTTCTCTATTTTATGCAAGTAAGCATCTACAGATATAAAATTTCCCCTATAATGACAACTTTGGCTGCATCCCACAAATTTTGGTATGTCATCTCATTATTGCCATTCTCTTTGATGAAGTTATTGATTGTGTCTGTGATTTGTTGCTTCACTCATTCATTCTCCTTAACTTCTTTTTTGTTTACTTTGTGGTTTGATTTATCTAGTTCTGAGAAAGCAAGGCTGAGATCCCTCCTAGTGTAGTTTTGCTGTCTATTTCTCCTTGCAGCTCTCTTAACTTCTCCTCTAGGAATTTGGATGCTATACCACTTGGTACATATATATTTAGTACTGATACCGCTTCATTGTTTATGGTACCCTTTAGTAAAATATAGTTTCCTTCCTTATCTATTTTCATTAGATGTATTTTTGCTTTTGCTTGATCTGAGATCAGGATTACTTCCCCTGCATTTTTTTTTACTTCACGTGAAGCATAATAGATTCTGTTTCAGCCTTTTACCTTGACTCTGTATGTTTCACTCTGCTTTAAATGTATTTCTTGTAAACAACGTATTGTAGGATTCTACTTTTAATCCAATCTTCTCTCCACTTCTGTTTTATGGGACAGTTCATCCCATTCACATTCACAGTTAAAATAATTAATTCTGTATTTCTTGCCATCTTATTTACCCCAAATTATGCTTTTCTCTTTCCTTTCTGTCTTCCCTCCTCCCCAGTATTTTGCTTCTGACCACCACCTTCCTCCCCCTTTAGAAGCCCTTCCCCTTTCTTACACCTTTCCCTACTACTTCTGTTTTCCCTTCTCTTTTTCTTTTCCCCTTTCCCTCCCACTTCCCTATAAGGCGAGACAAATTTCTCTGTGAAACCAAATATGTCTGATATTTTCTCTTTGAGCCAAATCTGATAAGAGTAAGATTCACACAATGTTTATCCCCCTCCCTTCTTTCCCTCAATTATAATATGTCTTCTTTGCCTCTTCATGAGATGTAATTTCCCTCATTTTGGGCTTCATTTTACTCTTTTTCCTGTACAATTCCCTTTCTACCTCTAGTTTCATTTTCGTATTATCATAATAAAATCAAATTATACCCTCACTCTCCAAGTATACTCATAACAGAAATATAGTTCTCAAGAATTCTTTCCTTTTTACCTTTTTATACTTCTCTTGAGTTCTGTATTTGGAGGTCAAATTGTTTGTTCAGCTCTGATCTTTTTATCAGAAATAAATGAAATTCATCTGTATTATTGAATGCCCATCTTCTTCCCTGAAAGATAATGCTCAGTTTAGCTGGATAGTTTATTCTTGGCTGTAATCCAAATTCCTTTGCCTTTCAGAATATCAGATTCCAGGCCTTTTGATCCTTTAAGGTGGAAACTGCTAGGTCCTGGGTAAGCCTGATTGTGGTTCCTTGGTATTTGAATTGTTTCTTTATGGTTGCTTGCTATATCTTTTCCTTGGTGCGATAGTTCTGAAATTTAGCCGCAATATTCCTTGGGAATTTAATTTTTGGGTGTCTTTCAGGAGGTGATTGTTGAATTCTTTCAATGGCTATTTTACCTTCTGTTTCTTGAACATCAGGGCAGTTTTCCTTTGTGATTTCCTGAAAGAAAATGTCTAGGCTCTTTTTTTCCATCGTGGCTTTCAGGAAGTCCAATAATCCTTAGATTATCTCTCCTAAATCTATTTTCCAGGTCAGTGTTTTTCCTATGTTGTTTTTCATATTTTCTTCTTTTTTGGTTTTGTATGATTGATGATTGAAATCTTATTGAGTCATTCACTTCCATTTGTTCAATTCTAATTTTTAGCATATTATTTTCTTCAGTTACCTTGTTTAGCTCCTTTTGTATTTGGCTAATTGAATTGTTTTGTTCATTGCAATTTTTTCCATTTCATAGATTCTGTTTTTCAATGAATTGGTATCTTTTTCATATCTATTTTGTAAGGAGTTATATTCTTTTTTCCATTCCATCAAATCTATTCTGTAGGGAAGTATATGCTTTTCCTATTTCATCAAATCTATTTTTAAGGAATTTTCTTCAGATAATTTCTGTTTTTCCTTTTCCATATCATCTTACAAAGATCTCATTTCTTTTCCCCATTTTTTCTTCTAACTCTTTTAAGATCCCTTTTGAAATCTTCCAAGAAAGCCTTGTGAAATGGGGACCAGCTCATGTTTCCCTTTGGAGCTTCATCTGGAGTTGATTTGCCTTTAGGAAACTCAGGGTTTGAGGTCTCTCTGGCCCTTGGACCCAGATTGCTTTGGGGGAGAAATTATCCAGGTGACTTTGCTTAGCCCTCTTTCACTTCAATCCAACTCTCTTGCATGTCACGTATCACCTCCCTGATGTCATGGTTCTACCCAGAGGTAGAATTAACATAAGGCACAGTGTAATTCTGAACAGATTTGCCTAGAGTTGTGAAAACACAACATGGCAACAAAATGGTCTTTAACAATATGATTCTATTAGTTCTCAAATTCATGGTGTTTCATTATAGAAACTGAGAATCTAGGTTTCAAAACAAGATCCCACATGGCTTCCCTTCTTTAATAGGAAACTTTGTGGGGGGTTTTTTGGTCTTTTTTCCTCTTGAAAATGAGGGAGAGAAAAGGTTAGTTACAATTTTGATAATCACCTTTCTGTTGAAGGCATTTAGATAAGAGGACCCTGAGATGACAGGAAGGACCCTGAGATAACATCTGGTCCAGGAGTTTTTAACCTGAGTTCTGTGGGCTCCAAAGAGGTCCATAATTAGATTTCATCGGGTTCATGAACTTAGATGGGAGAAATTACATCTTAATTGCAATATAATTAATTTCCTTTGTAATCCTATGCATTAAAAATGTTATTCTGGGAAAGGGTGCCTAAGCTTCACCAGACACTAGACATAGTGTTCATGACACTAAAAGTGATTAAGAAGCCCTGTTTTATTCCAGCTTTCTGATTTGACAGATGAGGAAAATGACCTCTAAAGTGAGGAAGTAATTAACACTCGTGCACACATACACACACACACACACACACACACACACACACACACACACACTATCAGCAGCAGCAAGGAACAGAGCCAGAATTTAAATATCTGCCTTTTGACTCCGAGTTCAGAGTTCTTGCCCTGCAATGCCCAGCCTGCCTTAATTGCCTCAGGAATGAGACTCTAACCTTCTGGACCCTTGGCCAGATGTAGTTTATCTACCATAGTGTGAAGATCCCCTCGTCTGTGTCTAGACCAGGTCATTATCCTAAAGGCAGCTCAACTTGCACTGGGACAGCCAGTGGCAGACCTCCTTTCCAGAGGAGCTGGTAACCAAGGGAGCTGTTATACTCTCACGTGGCTAGGGACGATCAGCTCTTTGAAAACTTAAGTAAACTCCCCTTTCAACCTTCTCTTCTCACGATGAATACTAATTTCTACATTGACATCCTGTGAATAGGAGCTCTGTGCCCCCGCAAAGAACGAAGCAGCTTGGCGCTTGTAATCTTTTACCTCCTTGTTTCACATTGGTCTCAGATCTGACCACTCAATTACTCATGGATGGAATCGGAACGATTTGTATGAAGTAATCAATTGCCAGCAGACGAGTATAACAATTATCAACCTTTTAGCTGAGCTGTCTTACCCAAATTTGCCTACTTGCTGTGTTAGTGCTAATTAGGAAAGTAGAAGGCCCACTCACTAGCACCATGGCCAGGGCTAATGGAGCCGCTGCTGGCAGCCTGAGCATGCTCCTGATCTCTGCATTATCCTTATTAACAGAGACCTGAGATTTTGGGGGTACTTTTCCTCTGGCCACCTATAATCGTGTGTATTATTGCAGTCATCATGGGCCATTAAGAATCATCAGGGGAGAGAGGACCTTTCTGCAACCACGAGGATTTGCCCCCCTCCCTTAGAATCTGAAAAATGGGGAGAGAGTGTGACCTGTGTCATCATCAGCAGATAGCTCAAGCGGGTACTATTCACTACATGCCCGGCACCATGCTAAGCCGTGGCGATACAAGTATAAACCAACAGGACAGTTCTTGCCCTCGGGATCTTATATTCTTGCTGCTTTTTCCTTTAAAGAAAGATTTTTGTTGCTTTCATTTGTTTTTATATCCCCGTATCACTCCTTCCAGAGAGTCATTCCTTATAACAACAAATTTCTAGAAAAGAAACAAAAAGAAGGAAAAAACATTCAGCAAAATGGATGAATACATTGAAAAAAATGACATTATGGGATATACCCTCCCTGTGTAGGGGTGGGATTATGGGGTGGGGGAGGGCATCCCCATTACTTCAGCAAAGGAGAGAGCAGAGATGTTTTTTTGCTGCCCTTCTTTGGTGCAAAGTTGTTCTTTCTGATTCTGCCATCTTCATTTTTGATTGTTTCACCAAGTTAAGTCAGGTTAAAAAGCTTTTTTGAAGTTGCTAATTATATACCAGTAACTATGCTAAGTATCAACAACTATCAAATATCATCTCATTTGAACCTCACAACTACTCTGGGAGGTAGATGATTTTAATTATCCCCCTTTTACAGTTGAGGAAACTAAAGCAGATAGAGGTTAAATGAGTTGCTCAGGATCACACAGCTACCAAGTATCTGAGACCAGATTCCAATTCAGGTCTTCTTGATCCCAGGCCCAACGTGCTGCCCCAGCTACTTCAACCAAGCTACACCCAAGTTGTCATGGCTTAGAAGTGGAAGTCTACTTCCAGGCCAGATGAGGAGGAAACTTACTTATGAAAGGCCAGTGGGGTTCTAGGGGCAGATTTCAAGATTCCTGTGAGAGGGATCTAAGGCCAATGACTAGTGTACATTTGGCATTGTTGGGAATCAGACCGATAGCCATAATGCTAATTACAACAATTCAAGTTGTATAGAGCTTTAAGGTTTCCAAAGTGCTCTACAAGTGTTAGTATACTTGAGCCTCATGACACCTTCCAGAGGGGTTATTAATAGATTTTATAGATGGGGCATCTAAAGTGAGTCTCAGAGGAAAAATGGTTTGTTCAACATTATACAGTTGGTTAGTGTCCATTGGAGGCAATAATAACTGGCATCTGCATTGCATATTCGGTTTGCAAAGTACTTTATACCTACTATCTTATTTTAGCATCACAACAAGTCCATGAGATAGGAGCTTTAAAAAAAAAGAAATGTTGATGAGGACGTGTGATTTCACTGGTGCTGGGAGCTCTAGATGAAGAAACTGCTTTTACCAGTGGAAACCGGCACCAATTCTCCAAATTAGAGTATTAGGAGCTATTTGAGGTACTAAGAGGTACTGACTTACTCAGAGTCATGGGAATTTGTATCCTAGATGGGACTTGGACCCTCATCTTTCTGACTTGGGTGTCAGGGTTTTCTCCATTTCACCAGAAGTAGAAGATGTAGGTAACATCCCCATTTTAAGGGGAAGGAGATTGAGGCTTAGAGGGGCAACATTATTTGCTCAAGCTCATGCAGTCAAGAGTCACAAAATCTTCCTGAAGCCAGAGCCTTATTCAGTATACTGTGTCACTGGAAGGAACATCTGGAACTTATGGGCAGGTTTTGTGTTTCCTGATCATGGAGGCATTTCCCTGGCAAAGGTGAGAGTTATCACTGAGTAGCTGTATGTCCTTTGAGAGATCACTTGCCTCTGTAAACATGAATTTCTTATCAACCAAATGGGGGAGTTGTAGTCAGTGGTCTCTGATCAATGGCTCATGGTGGTAGCAGCCTGGGATCTCACCTTTGAGGTGAAGCCTTACAGTGAAAGGGATTGTCTCTGTCAGATGACACGTCCTGATTTGGGGTTTAGAACCTGTGGACACTGGAGTTTATGCGGTGTTTTCTAGTCATTTGAGTCTTACAAGTAACTTGGGAGGAAGCTGCTAGTATGATTCTCATTTTACAGATGAGGAATTGGAGTCTCAGAGAACTGACCAGGGCCCTGGAGCTACTAAGCAACAGGTCTTTCCTGATCTGGGTCCCAAGCTCTCCATACTATATTAGACTGCCTTAAGGGTTTCTTTTCTCCCCTTCCCTCTGAATCACGAGGAATCCAGTGCCTCCTTTCCCCTGTCAGCTTCTGTTCTCAGGAAAGGATCCAGAGCTAATTTACTGTAAGGTCTACAAAGGGCTACTTTCTCCCAGGGCACAGGGGTAAGAGTGCCTCTAAATTTGTAGCTTGAGATACCGCCAAGCTGAGCAGGTGCTGTCTGGGGATGGGGAAGGAACAGGGGCTTCCCTGAAATCCCGAAACACTTTACCAGAGGCAGACTGAGAGTGGGCTTTAATGCATTCCCAAGATGGATGAAGGTTGAATTCTTTATTATTGTTTT
Organism: Myrmecobius fasciatus; assembly: GCA_023553655.1. Taxonomy (NCBI): domain Eukaryota; kingdom Metazoa; phylum Chordata; class Mammalia; order Dasyuromorphia; family Myrmecobiidae; genus Myrmecobius; species Myrmecobius fasciatus. The sequence goes on along the minus strand of JAJPUD010007897.1, from coordinate 39,461 downwards.
TGTGCGGCTCTAAAGTTAGGAATCAACTCCATGCGAGGTTGGTGTTCAATTTTCTTCTTCCCAATTTGGTGTCATAGTGTGGCCATTATAATTAATTTTGATTGAGGCTCGCCTTATAATTACTTTCAAGTATTAAGTCATAAAACCCAGCTGGGGCCTCCAAGGGCAGCCTCCTGTGATGGCATTTTAAGTACTTTCCGCGCCAGGACATGTACATGGATGTCATGGTTTGAATTAGGCAGCTTTTACAAAGAGGAACAATAAATTAGACTAATTACCTTTCTTCTCTTTTCTTCTCTTTTTTTTTCTTGTTTTTTTTTTGTTTCTCCCTCCTTCCCTCCCTCCCTCCCTTCCTTCCTGAATAAGTCCCATTTTCTGTTAGCTATGACCCGATTCCATCTTATTAAGTGCCAACTGGGTTCAGAGCCCTATCCCTCCAGAATTCCCTATCCTTTTGTCGTTGCCTTTGTCCAGACCACTTGTTTTGGCATTCCGACCCATAGCACCCTGTTTTATCAGTTGTTTTGTTTGTGTGTGATCTTCTTGTTTATGGGACTAGAAGAGGAGCTTGAGGAAGGCAGAACTGTGCCCAGTGCCCAGTGTGGGCCACGGCCGACGCCGGACACTTAATTATTCTTTGTCACATTGACTCCCAAGCTATTCTCATTTAAGGGATGAGGATGATTTAAGGGATCATCATTGGTTCTTAATGCACTCATTATACTGGAGGGTGGGCAAAAGCTTTTCAAGATGTTATTGCCTTGGTCTGGATACCCATTTTATAGCAAAATAACAAATTGATGCTCAAAAAACGTGACTTCTGTTCTCAAGCCGTATCCGTAAGCAACACCAAATGTGGAACTGGTAGGAGCTGGGCTTTCAATATCAGCGGGTAATATAAGCATGCCTTTAATTAATTGCCTCGACCACCCAAATCTGCTCCTATCTCGGGGGCGGCCTTGGAAGGAGCTGGCACAAACAAATGCAATGATGAAATGCCATGCGAGGTTTGCTTTCAATCCATTTTCAGAATTAATATTTGTTTTTTTCTCATCCTTTATACATTTCCCCCCCCCTTATCTTGATGGTCCAATCCTGTGTGGCTTCTGTTTTTCTTGGTTGCCATGGTGATGGAGAGCTTGCCTCAATCTTCTGTGTTTGTTTTTTACCTTCCATTTGAGAGAGAAGGTCAGAAGGCAGATCTTGGGGGTAGGTCAAGAGGAGGCAGTAAGTGGGTCCCTCATTCACAAACAGACCCCTCCAGACATTTGCCTCCCCATAGACTTTGGATGTCACCCATTAGCAGGGGCCCAGATGACTGTTCCTACCCAAGGACTTCTGCAATTAAAGACAAGCAGTCAGGTGGTGGGTGACAGCTTAGAATCACAAAGCCAGAGTCCAACCTTTGCTTGGAAACAGTGAAAGCAGGGCCTCAGGCATCCCCTGGGGCATGGTGGGGTAGTGGGGGAAAAGCCAAAGAAAGCTTCCTCCCCATTTGGCTTTAAGCACAAGCACAGTTGGGCCTCAAAGAATACTTGTTGAATGATGTTGCATTGAGCCATTTGATAATTGCTGCTCTGGGCTCTGGGCTTTGTTTCTCCCTGCTGAAAGACAATATAGGAAGTCACCTGGATCATTTCAGTAGCCTTAGTCTAACTCCATTTTAGAGTCTCAGGATGTCGAGATGACTGTCAATTTACTAATCTTAAGGGCAGGAACTGTCTTTTGCCTTTTTCTGTGTCTACAACATTTAGCACAGGCTGGGCACATAGTAGGCGCTTAATGTTTATTGATTGACTAATGCAGGAAGTCTGCTTAAAGTCTGACTGCTTTTTCTCTCCAAGACAGTTAAGCTGATGCTGAAACCTTCATGGCCATGGGCTCTGCTCCAAGCTCAGGGTTGGCAAGCCTGGCTACCCACTTTATGATCACTAGCCTGGACTTCAGGGCACTGGCACTATGACCTAGGAGCAGCAGGAACTTTGGAAGTTGTAACCATGACTTCATGTTTACAGCAGCCAGGGGAAAGGGATGCTGCCTCAAATTAGATAGGGTTCCCAGACGTTAGGAAAACAGCTTGCTAAAAGGTCAGACAGAAAATAAGTGGGATCCTATGTCTTGGGACTCTATTAAAGAGCACAGCACTAGAGAGCAGAGAGATTGTGAAATGTAAATTTCTGCCTACAGTGGCCACTGATCCTGATGGGGAAGAAGAAGGGGGAGAAAGCACCTAAAGAAATGAATGTAGTTGTACAGGGAGTTCACAGAGCTTAGATCTGCAAGAAGATTCAAACCAAAGGGAATTCTGAGCAAATGCAAAAGGGTAGCGTGGCTCTCGACTAATAATGTCAGGCAAACTCCAGAATGAGCTTTGGGTTTTCCTGAGCATCTTGTTTTTACAACATTCAAGGCAAGAAATGAAATGAAGAACAGGAAAGGGATAGCTAGATTGCTCTGCTTAAGGAAGATGGTGTAATGATGGGAGAGAGAAAGAGGGAAAGGGAGGGAGACAGACAGACAGAGAATAGAGCAGAGAGGGGAGAGGTAAACGAAGGGGGAGGAGAGAGAGAAATAGAGAGACAGAGACAGAGAGAGAAACAGTCAAAGACAGAGACAGGTGAGAGAGGAGGAAGTGAGTGAGAGAGTGAAAGTGAGAGAGAGAGAGAGGAAAGAGAAAGAAAGAAAGAAGATTGAGAAAGGAGGAGGGAAATGAGGGAGAGAGTAGGGTAAGAGAAAGAAGGGAGGAGGAAGAGAGTGAGAGTGAGCAAGCAAGAGAGAGAGAGACAGAGACACAGACAGAGAGGAGGATGAAAGAGAGGAGGGAGGGAGGGAGAGAAGAGAGTGAGAGAGAGGAAGGATAGACAGATAGATACAGACATAGACACAGAGAGAGAAGAGTTAGGAACTCCCATTCTGTTTGGCAGGGTGGGGTAGGGGAATGTGTGTTTATCTTAGAGTCAGAAGGGGCCTGGATTTTAAATCTTCCCTCTGGCACTGTGTTTGTGCACAGTTCACCTGTGAGCCAATCTCAGTTCCTTCATCTGTTAGAAGGAGCTAGTCATTCCCCAGTGCCAGCCTCGGGGAGGGGTTGTGAAAGGGATGGGGAAGGCTCCAGCTGCTGGGGCTACACTGCTGCTGCTTATTCTCACTGTCCATCTTGCTTTTCTCATCTTGTTTGATGAAGTTGCAATAGAGACAGTCTGGGAAGTCACTATTGGGCTGCTGTTGCTTAATATTTAAAGCCTCATGGACTGTTGCACAGATGGAGGAAAGGGTGGCAGTTTTGCTATTTGTCTCCATTATTTTTTAATGAAAAGAATGGGTTAGAAGCTCATCTTCAGGAAGCTCACTGTAAGCATCTTTGTAGCCCCAGTAGAAGATAGGACAGAGGTGGGGGTGTTGTATAGTCTTTGATCTGCCATAGCTTTAACCTCTGCCCTTTGGGCTCTAGATTTTCATTGATTGTAGTTTGGGGACCATGAGGATTTGGGACACTGGTGTCAGTGCTAAAGTCCCCTTGAGGCCCTGTTGTCAAATGTGTGTCCTCTCTCAGAGCTAGCTGGGCTCCCTGCCCTTGCCTGTGTTCTCTTCCCTCACTGCCCAGCCCTCTGGGGTCTACTGTCAAACACCAGCTCTGGGAATCCCAGCAGCCTCTTCTGCTCCAACTCCTTGCTCTGCCTGAAGCTTCCTCCCTGGTCACTGCCCTAGCTCCTCTCTCCCTTGTTTCCCATGAGAATGCTGCCTCTGGGTACTCTGCAGCCTGCTCCTCCTCAGTGCTTTTAGTTTACCACCCACTCAGCTGGCACCTCCCAGACTTTGCCCTGATTTGCTTTTCCTCTCCCCCGCCCCAGGCTTGGTGATCTTTTCAGCTTCTCTGGGTTCAATGCTCACCTCTATGGAGACAACCCCAAGATCTATAGATAAATCTCCCTTGAAATTTAGTCCTCAGTGTTCTACCATATGCTAGACACTTGTGCCCTTCCTGCCCCCACCCCATGCCTTCCCCCCTCTCCTTTCTCCTCTCTCCTCTGCCTTCTATCCTCAGTTCAGGTGCCACAGGAACCACTTTTCTCTGTGCCTTTCCTTGATTCCTAGTACTGGGTTCAAATCCCATTCTCCTCAGCTGTGTGATCTAGAATGAGTCATTTCCCCTGTCTGAACCTCAAAATAAAGATAACAGTCTCCATGATATGCACTTCTCAGCACTCTCATGAGACTCATGGGAGATGAAGAACTTGCAAACTTAAAACCTAGATATTGTTGGCTCGATCCTTAGTGGTACCAGCAGCAGACTCGGAGACAGGAGACAGGAGCTACCTACCCATTGGCTAGCTATGAGATCCTTGACAGTCATTTAACCTCTCTTTGCCTCAGTTTCCTTTTTTGTAAGAAGGGTACCAGCCTGCCTTGTTTTCTGTTTGTGCATTTCTACGTGGGCTCCTTTGGCACCTCTGTACCTTGTGATCTTTTCTTTTTAATGTGCTGCAACCTGCCCATAGTGAGTTCCTTCCCATTACCTTTTGGGGGGACATCACCTTCAGTTCTTCATATGAGTCTATGCAAGCTTGATCTCTGTTCCACAAAGTTTAGTGGTCCTCAGTGCCCAGTGGCAGCTCATGTCTAGCTATACACATGCACACGCACACACACGCACAATGTACACACACACATTTCTTCTTTTTAATTTTTTTTTGTACAAGCACAAGCTCAAAACAATAGTTTTCTCTTTGCTACCAGACTGCAGTGGGCTCGTTGGGCTCTGCCCCACAGGATTGGCTCCCCACATGGATCAATCAGTTTGCCCTCTGCTCCAACCACAGGCAGTCCCACATCCCTAACCAGCCATTGTTTTTGTTCCCAAAATCAAATGGCCAAGCCAGCTGTGGACTGGCACAAGCCTTCTGCCAGCACTAAATTTACAGAACTTTGGAGATCATTGAGTCTGAGCCCCTCCTTTTACAGAAGGGCAAACTGAGCAACAGAGAGGCTAAGTCATTAAAGAGCTCATTCCAAGGGCCTGTATATGAAAGAGAGTATATGGCACAGTGAAGGTATGGAGGTGGGACTTCCTGATGAAGGAAAAAAAAAGGAGCTAATGACCTTTATTATTGGACAAAACAGTGGACACCCTGCTTAGGAACAGCTGAAAGGACTCCCTGGATAGGAGATTAGGCAAGCCTGTGCAGTGCATTGACTCATCCCCCCAGGCCCCAAGTCCCTTTCTTCTCTGAGGGTTTTTGAAGTCAAGACCAAGCTGTCCCTGCCCAGTCAGCTTTCCTTTTTCCTCTGAGCCAGAATCAGGGGAAAGAGTAAATACCACAGCCTCCAGCAGCATTGTGGGAGGAGGAGGAAGGAGACAAAGAGCAAAGCCACAGGGGCAGCTGGAGCCATTGAAGGCCTGGCTCGACAGTGGGAGGATTGACTGCTGGACTACAGTTCCAGAGCCCAAGCTTTGGGCCTAAACTTTCCCTCAAGTTTCCTTTCCTAGAACACATGATGAAGATTTTGATCAAGTCCTGAAGCAAAATGATGGAGTCTTTCAGCTGGAAGGACCCTGCAAAGTCTTCCCATCCAACTGAGCCTTTGCTTCAAGATCTCTGAAATGGGGAGCTCAGTACCTTGCCAAAGACTTTCTTTTTTGTGTGAGGAGCTTGAGGGGGAATGTAGTTGAATTGTTGGGAGGCTTGGAAAAGCTCGTTGTAATGGGCATATATTAAAAGTACAAAGACAATTTAATATGTAAGAAGTGTGGGGCCAATTCTGGCCAACTTTAGACTATAGATTTTAAAGGGCAAAGAGTCTGGTAAGAAGGGACCGGGCCCTGGACTTGGAGTCAAGAACTTCTTGTTGTTCTGTCATTTCAATCATATCTGGACCTGAGTTCAAAACTGACTTCAGAAACTGACTATGTGAACCTGGACAAGTGACTTACACTCCTTTTTACCTCAGATTCCTCTACTGTAAAAGGGGAATAATAAACTCCCAGGGTTGTTGTGAGGATTAACTGAGACTATCTATAAAAGAGTTTATAGTACAGTGCCTAGCACATAGTAAGTGCTAAATAAATGCTTATTTCCTGTCCTTCCACTAAAGAAAGAGGCAACAAGCAGCTGGCTGTCAGCTCAGGCAGCTGAAAAGTTCAACAATCCAAGCCTGGCATAGTGCCGCCCTTCTTCCTCAGTCCAGTTCCTTTGTGCTCTGAAGAGGATAAGAGACTGAGGGTGGGAATAATGCAGGAAAGCCATGGCAGGGCTGGCATCCAGTGCCATGTTGTGGCACAGGGGGAGAGCTGGATGCAACAGATGGCCTCCCTGCATTCACCATGGGCATCCTCACTAGGTCACGTTCTCAGGAAAGCAGGTACTTGACACAACCAATGAAGTAAAAGATCGGAGCCTTGCTATCAACTTCCCCCCTTAATAGAAGCTTTGATCACATAGAAAATACACTCTTACTCATACTTCAGGGCCAAGCTCATGCGCTACCTCCTCCAAGAAGCCTTCCCTGTCCCCCCAGAAATAAACAGGAACTTCCTGATCTACTTTCCTGAGACCTTGGCACTGATCCTATTTTAACTCTGTATATTCAAATTCTTTGTGCAGTGTCTTTACCTTCCATCCTGCCCTTTCTTTGCCTCAGTTGCTACCTAGCCACTATCACTGAATGGGTGTTGCCTCATTCAAACAGACCTATTGAAGACTTTTGCTTAAGAAGGGCGAGGTCTCCCACTGCATCCAGGGCCACCTCCATTAGTCTTGATCTCTCTTTGGCCACTGGACCCAGATGGCTCTGGAGGGGAAAGTGAGGCAGGTGACCTTGCCCAGCCCTCCCCCACTTCAGTCTAATTCCCTTGCAAGTCACAGCATCATGTCCCTGATATCATGGTCCTCTTCCAAAATGAAGAACAGACAACAACTCCCCAGAGTGGAAGCTCCCTTATTTATCTTTGTCTGTTACTTAATGCCTAGGACAATACATTGACACTTGGGGGGGGGGGGTGGAGTGTGTAATTGAACTGTGATTTAAACTCTGCATTTGGCCAAGAAATACTTGTTAATTGTTTACTTATGTGCCAGGAAGAGTGCCAACTACCGGGGCTACAGAAGACTAAACCAAGATGGTTCATGAACCCAGGCGTTCTGAGCTTCGAAGCCAGATCCCTCTCCCCCAAGCCATGACTCCTTTTCAGTTACTTAGGCAATGCCTGGTGATCATTAAACAGTGATTGTATGAATGACATGGCTCTTGAGGGTGGCAAAGGCAGTTCATATACCCTCTGGTGCTGGACACCATGGAGCTAAACAGGAAGGATTTGCTGATTGGCCGCTGCCCTTGCGGCCAGGAGACTCCTAGGCCTTGGCTGCGGATGCCGGAGGCAGAAAAGGGCCCATTAGTTGTTTCCCTGTGACGACCTTTTCAGCCGTGCCCACCCACACAGTGTGATTCACCTTCAAGGAGGCATTAGCTCTGAAGGCTGATAACACCACCAAGATGGATGACTGAAAAGGAGGCTGAAAGCTTTTGTCAGATAGCTCTCATTAGAAGCTCCATATTTCACAAAATCATTTTCTTACTCTTATCGCTCGAGAAGATTTGGATGGCACTTTATGATGTCTGGATTCTGACAAAAGTTTATTATACTTGTATCATAACCCAGGAGAGCTCAAACTCTTGGCTTTTTTCCGATGATGGATGATTCACCACGCTGTAAACAGAAGATATGCTTGAATGGCCCACATTGATTTTCTCTTTCTGTTTGCCTTCCCTACGTGATGAGAAATGGATGACTCTAGCCGCATTGCCCCCGATGGCCCACGGGGAGGTCGAGCTGATTTGTGGGCTTCAGATAGACTCTTCGAATCTGTCTTGAAGGAACTGCAAAGGGGCACTGAGATACTCTGACTCAATGATTCACCCACTTGGGAGGCAGAAGTTGACCCATGTCATCTTTCAGACTGCCCCACACTTTATTCTTTTGAGAAGCAGTACCAAATCTTAACCTTTCCTTCAAAGTTCTTTTTTAGATCCTGCCTTTTATTGAGGAGCAGTGGGGGGTGATGGTGACTCAAACAATGGACTCAGAGATTTCCGGCAGCCTCCGATCTCATCTGGGCCTCCATGACCTTTGAGAGGCAATTCAACTTCTGGGCATCTGCTTCCTCCCCTTTAAGGTCTCACCCAACTCTGCAGCTACAATTCTATGATCCCGTGTCATTACTCTCTGTGTGACCTTTGGCACGTCACAATCTTAGTTTTCTCCTCTGAGAAATTATGGGATTGAACTCAATGGCATCTAAGATCCTTTACAGGGAAAATGGGGTAGAGACCAAGCATTCATATAGTACCTACTGTGTGCCAGGCACTGTGCTAAGTGCTTGTTTATAGACATGATCTCATTTGATCTTAGTAAGTAGGTGTTATTATTATTATTCCTATTTTGCAGATGAGGAAATGGAGGCAAACAGGATTGAGTGACTTTCCCAGGGTCACACAGCCAATAATTGACTTGGTATTAAAATGTAATATTATCTGTGTTTTATTATATGTAATTTTTTATTTTTTTGAATGACATTTGAATAAGCAAGGACAACAGCCAATGGCATTTGAATCTGGTTTAGGCCACTCTTGGGAGTGCTGTGCGCTGTGTGAGACCTGGATGAATGTTTGGCACCTTTACTGTACAGAGCCGAATCCATGTTCCTGTGAAGACCCAGTCAGTTGTTGATGTCACTGAATGGAGGGACAGGGGAAACAGTTGTGAGTGTATATGTGTGTGCATGTATATGCATATGGGTGTGTGCACATAGGTGTCAGGGATTGTTATTCTGATAACAAGTCTGTAACACTGAGAGGGTCATACTGCTGTTATGTGTCTGAGGCAGAACTCGAACCCAGGACCTCCCCACTCCAAGGCATCCCCAGACATGTTACCCTTAATAGGGAAAACATAGACAATAGTGGGGTTGGATAGGTGGGATAAAGGTGGATCAGTGGGTCAGCTACTTCTGGTCCCTGATGGAAGTATGAGGGCTCACAGATGCACATTTGCATATTGTACCTGCACACACACACATACACATACACACACACACATGCATGCGTACATACAAACATGCACACATACATATAAATATACCCTCAGCAGCCAGACACTTATTTGGTAGCTCTTCATGAGGAAAACATGGGAAATTTGGTCTCCCTGGAGAAGGGGTTCAATGGGGCAAATTGAGAGAAGGCCTAGAGCCAATGAAGAGCCCAAGCCATTGGCTTAAATTTGGGGCCTTCATACCTTTGATCTTTTTGCCCAAACACACATCCCTAGATCATAACAACACATGGACCCCAGAAACTGGGGCTTCCTTCTTGGATGGAGCTTTCCACCAGGCTTTGATTGGTGCAGATATTTGGGGTCAAGGGAAAGCTGTGAATCTTTTAAAATAGCACCCATTCATAATGTAGCTACTAGGTACCAGACAGCATGCTGAATTCTGGGGATACAAAGACAAAAAAAACAGAACAGTCCTGTCCGCAGAGAGCTTCCAGGTCTTGGGGAAGGGGAGGGGAGACACAGCACTGTCTACCAGTAAGTAAAAACAAAGTGATTTTAGCAGCAAGAGAGTTTTATTAACTGGGAAGATTAGTAAAGGACCCATGGAAGTGACACAGTGGATGGAGCTAGAGGCTTGCAATTAAAGAGGCTTGAGTTCAAATGCAGCCTCAGATAATTCCTAGATTTGTGACCCTAGACAGATCAGTTAATCCCTATTTGCCTCAGTTTCTTCATCTGTATTTGATTGTGAAGTTTTTATACCCAAATACATGGTCAAGTTTTGTGTAAGTACCATGTACTACTGAGAAAAAAGATGTGTATTTTTCTATTCCCATTCAACTTTCCCCAAAGGTCTATCATATCTAACTTTTCCAAAATTCTGTTCACCTCCTTAGCATCTTATTTGTTTATTTTGGGGTAGATTTATCAAATTCTGAGAGGGGAAAATTGAGTCCCCCCACTAGTATAGTTTTATGATTTCCTCCTGTAACTCATATAACTTCTTTAAAATTTTGAACGCTAGACCATTTGGTGCATATATATTTATATTGCCATTACTTCATAGTAATGTAATGTAATTTAGCAAAATGTTGTTTCCTTGCTTATATCTTTTAATCAGATCTATTGTGCTTTGTCATCATTGCTACCCCTCTTGTTTTGTTTTGTTTTTTTTTATTTCAGCTGAAGCATAATTATGCTCCATCCCCTTACTTTTACTCTATATACATGTTTCTGCTTCAAGGGTGTTTCTTGTAAACAACATATTGTCAGATTCTGTTTTTTAATCCATTCTGCTATTTGCTTCTGTTTTATGGATGAGTTCATCCCATGCACAATCACATTTATGATTACTGTGTATTTCTATCCATCCTACTTCTCTTCGCTCTCTCTCTCTCTCTCTCTCTCTCTCTCTCTCTCTTTTCTCTCTTCTCCCACTTTCTACATCCTTCTTTTCACTCTCTCCCTTCTCAAAAGTGTTTTGCTTCTGGCCACCACTTCCCCCAATCTTCTATCCCTTCAATTAGTCCCCCTGATTCTGTTATCTCTCTCCCCTGTAAGGTGGGATAGATTTCTATTCCCAAATATGTCAACTGTATGTGTATGTTATTCCCTCTTTGAGCCAGTTCTGATGATAGTAAAGTTCAAGCACTCTCCACTCCTTCATATTTCCCTCCAATGTAATAGCTCTTTAACACCTCTTTTATGTGAGATAATTTAGCCTATTCTGTCTTTCCCTTTCCTTTATCCCAGTGCATCCCTCTTCCTCATTCCTTAATTTTATGGGGGCAGGGAGTTTGGATATCATCCCATCAAAAGCCAGTCCTAATAGTGATAAAAATTCTTGAGTTATAAATGTTATCTTCTTATGTAGAAATGTAAACAGGTTTAACCTTATTAAATGACATGTCATTTTTCTTTCATGTTTATCTTTTTGTGCTCGAGTCTTGTATTTGAGAATCAAATTTTCTGCTCAACTCTGGTCTTTTCAGCAGGAATGCTTCAAAGTCCTCTATTTTGTTTAATACCCATTATCCCTTCTGAAGGATTATACTCACTTTTGTTGAGTAGGTGATTCTTGGTTGTATACCTAGCTCTTTTGCCTCTGGAATATCAAAGTCTGTGTCTTCTGATCCTTTAATGTAGATGCTGCTAAATCTTGTGTTATCCTGACTGTGGCTTCTCAGTATTTGTATTTTTTCTTTCTGGCTGCTTACAATATTTTCTTCTTGACCTGGGAGTTCTGGAGTATGATTGTAATATTCCTGGGAGTTTTGATTTTGGGATGTCTTTTAGGAGATGATTAGTGGATTCTTCTTTTTATATAATAGCTTTTTAAATTTTTTAAATATATGCAAAGCTAGTTTTCAACATTGACCCCTATAAAACTTTGTGCTCTAAATTTCTCCCCCTTCCCACCTTTTCCCCTAGACATCAAGTAATCCAATATACATTAAACATGTGCACTTCTTCTGTATGTATTTCTACATTTATCATGCTGCACAATAAAAATCAGATCAAAAAGGGAAAAATGAGAAAGAAAAAAAGCAAGCAAACAATCACAAAAAGGTGAAGATTCAGTGGATTCTTTCCATTTCTATGTTTACCCTCTAGTTTTAGGATATCAGGATAGTTTTCCTTGATAATTCTATGAAATATGTTTTCCAGGCTCTCTTTTTTGATTATGGCTTTTAAGTAGTCTAATATATTTCAGTTCTTTCTCCTGGATCTATTTTCCAGGTCATTTGTTTTTTCAATGAGATAGTTCACATTTTCTTGTATTTCCCCCATTCTTTTAGTTTTGTTTTATTGTTTCTTGATGTCTCCTGGAGATATTAGCTTCCATTTGCCCAATTCATATTTTAAGGAATTATTTACCTCAGTGAGCTTTTGTATCTCATTTTCCATGTGATCAATTCTACTTTTTAAAGGGGTTTTTTCTTCGGTGAAGTTTTTCACATTTCCCCATTTTTTGTGCTTCCTTTACCAAGCTGTTGACTCTTTTATCATGTTTCTCTTGCATAATTTTCATTTCTTTCCCCAATTTTTCCTCTACTTCTCTTATTTGATTTTCAAAATCTAGGAATTCTTCTTTGGAGGGGTTGAGTACAATTCAGCTTTTTTTCTTTGAGGTTTTGTCTGTAGATGTTTTAACATTGTTGACCTCTTTTGAGTTTGTGCTTAGATCTTCCCTGTCACTTAACTTTTTATGGTAAGTTTATATACATATATATATATATATATATAATTTTTCTAGCCTATTTTATGACTTTTAACCTTTGTGTTAAAGTTGGGCTCTGTTCCTGGGATGAAAGGGACACTGTCCCAAATTTCAGGTTTTCTGTGACACTGTTTTTACAACTAATTCTAGAGACCTGCAAGTTTTTAGCCCTAAGGAGAGATGGGTTCATTGTTTTTCTACCCTGTGCTCTGATCTGTAGCAATCATATCTGCCTTGGACCCCTGATCCCTGATCCCCTGAGGTCACACACTCCAATGCGATAATGCTCCTTCACTCAGGGACTGTGACCTGGATCCTTATATGGACAATGTGACAGAATCCTACATTCAGTGTAAGCAAAGTGTCCCCTATAATCTCCGTCTGGCCACTTGTCTGGCCTCCTTACTGTTTGTGGGCTGAAAGCTCTAGAGATGGTGCTGATTCAGTAACCCCCAAAGCTTGCACTGGACTGTTGGGGTGGGACCATGCTACTGGCTGGCTCTGAGATATGGGACCTCACAGTTGACTTGTGTCTGAGCCAGGGGCCTTGTTGCTAGCTTGCTGGGATATGCATACTGCTGGTTTGTCCAGGCAATGCCCGTGTTACACTGTACTCCACTCTCTGCCTGAGGAGACAGATCTTTCCTGTCAAACTTCTAAGTTGTCTTGGGCTGGAAAATGGTTTCATCCCCTTGTTTGGTTAATTCTTACATGAGTTCCTGCCTTTATTCTGCCATCTTGGCTCTACCGCTTCCTCATCTATAAAATGGAGATAGTGATAGATAGTACTTTCCAGGGTTTTTGTATCAAATGAGATAATAATTGTAAAATGCTTAGCACAATGCCTGGCAAATAGTAAGTGCTATTTAAGTGTTAATAATTATTTTTATTATTGTTGCTGTTGTCATTTTATATGGTAAGGTCTTTGAAGGTAGGGATTTTGTTATTTTGGTTTTTGTTTCCCAGTACTTAGCATAGCAATGGGCACAAAATTGGTGCTCTTAAAAAAGTATTTTCTGACTTGAATTTAAAGGAAGCTTGAGATTCGAAGGGGGTATTTCAGATGATGGGGGGTTGCACCCTGGCTGAGGGAGGGGAAGTTTGTACAATTATAGAGAGGTAGGAGACATAATGGTCTGTACTGGCAAGCTCTTAGACACTTCTCACTGCCCTTTCTTGTGCCTCAGTTTTCTCCTCTGTAAATCAAGGAAGCTAGAATAGACAATCTTTGAAGACCTTTCCAGGTAAAAAAAAAATCAATGACTTTAGGAATGGTTTGTGAATATTTTAGATAACCTGTTTCTTATCATAATATTTTAGATTACCTGTTTCTTATCATCTTAGAGTTCCTTATTAGCTTTCATCATAATGCATCTTTCTCAGCAATTAAAGAGATTTCCTCTCCCATGCTAACCCTCCTGACAGATAGGAAATAAGGAAGAGGAATTGGCTACTACTTGGAAGGAGAACTTGGTCCCTGCAGTGGGGAGAGCTCTTTTCATTGGGCAGGCACTGATTCCTTGACCCATGCTTTTCTCAACAACGTTTGCCTCCAGTTTGGATGAAAAGGCTTCATGGCAGCCTCCTAATGGGGTCTTAGTGCCAGTGCTTCCTTCGAGGAATACATCTGGCATGGCTTTTCTTCCCAGTCCATTGGTCATTTTTCAGCTCCACCACCTTCTCCACCCCTATCCTTTTCCTTGGCTATCCATCTTCATTGCTTAAAGTCCTCCTCCCAGCCTCCCAGCAAGGAGCTGAAGCAATTGAGGGTTTGTCCCGTTACTGCTGTCTTTTGGATGTCAACACATGACATCATTTATGTCCTTGATCATAGCCAGCTACTTCCTCTATGAGTAGAAATAGGTGATGCCTTCAGATTTAGTTTCCCTATTGTGATAGAGACTATAGAAATGGCCCTAGGGGAGTGGGGAGGCAGGCAGACATAACCCGTTGCAAGGAAAATAGACCTTGGTCTTCTTACCATGCAGGCTGCATGCCCCTCCCTATATGTTCCTTTCCTTTTGGGCTCTTTCTCCTCCTCCTTTGCTGATTGATTTTTCTGTTCCCAGAGTTTCTTGCTGTTTTCTCCAGGACCTTTCAAAGACTGCCTCTCTCTGAGGACTGGCTCACACCTGGGAGCCCATCTTTGTCTTTACCAGGAAGGTCGGACAGACAGCTAGCTTTTGTCACTAAGAGGATGCCAAGGCTACCAGAGAGATCTCTGGGTCACTCCTCATTCTATTTTATGGGGGAGAAAGCTGGAGTCCGGGAACACTAAGTGATGACCTCAGTTTCCCTGCACAATCTGAAGTTTTAGGGCTTCTGATTTGGACTTCCAGGTCAAGGGCCTTCCTACTCTGTTTCCCAGGCTCAGCATACCGTTTTCAGAATCTACCTACCTCACTTTACCACATTCTAGTCTGGACTTTATTCTGTGTTTATTTCTTTCCCCCAGCTTATATCCTGTCCTGGGCCTGGACCCTTGGTCTCCTGTTTTTGCCTGCCCTGAGCCTCTGGGACCCAATCTCTGGCCTGCACCTCTGAAGAGAAATCTATCTACCTGAGACACGGAAGTACTGACTCCAGATCGTCCCCAACCTCCAGTTGGTGTGACACCTGGGCCTCTGCCCTTGGCTTCATCCCCAGTATTAATGGTAAGTGTTCCTCCCTCTTTCCTGTCCCATCTAACTACTGATTCTGACCTTATTGCCCTGTTAATGAAGGACAGCAACCAATTACTACCAACCACTCATGTGGAGGCCGTGTGGTGCACTGGTAAGAGCACACCGGCTCTGGGCTCAAATTCTGCCTCAGATGCTTATTAACTCTAGGATGTTGGACAAATCTCTTAACCTTCACAGAGTTAGTTACTTGCCTGTGAGATCCTTTCCAGCTTTAAATCTTGAACCTAAAACTCAAAAGTGGAAGTTTAACTTAGTTTAAGTACTTGTTTCTCTTCTCTTTCTGCCAAATGTTGGTCACTTACCACGTCTGCAACAGACCTAGCCTGTGTGTCACTGCTTCTTTCCCCTGTAATTGTTGTGGGAGGGGTCCTTTCTTGGCACTCCCTCCTGTATTTCTGAAGCCATTACAACTACAAATTGTCATGTACTGGCAGAGTTCTGAATCTGGAGTCTGGGAACTTGGTTTTATTTTTAAAATAACTTGATAACTGCATCTAAATAAGATTCATTTCCTTGTAATCCCATGTATTTCAGGCATTTCTAAACATTAGACTGGGAAATGGTCTCTAAATTTCATCAAAATGCCCATAGGGTCCCAGACACTAAAAAACGCTAAGAACCTGTACATTCATGAGTTGTCTTGGAAAAATGTACTGTGCTGGACTTGAATGTATGCTAATTAAGGCAATATGATGCTTGCCCCCTTGGTACATAGCTGATACTTAATAAATGCTTGTTGACTGACTAAAGCAGTCTGATATATATGTCCCTTGTCAATAGGCAACTTAGGGTTTCCTGGTGGCCTGAGAAACAGGCAGAGTAGGGAACAGTGACTAGAACAGATCCTTGGAGGGGAGCAACGGAAGGAGCAAGATGGGGTCCAAAGGTAGAAGCTTCAGATGGCAAGCAGTCATGTTTGAATTCTGTGCAGTAGGCCATGATCTGTCCTGTGCATAGGGAAGCTGACCCTGCACATGCTGGTTTATCGTGGGACACTTGGCAGGGAGACCATCGAGGCCCACATTTCAGTGGTCCAGGTGGGCCATGGTGAGGCTACATTTTAGCAAAAGCAAAGGTTTTTGATTCATTAGATTCATAGTAACGATCATTTGCCTTAACACGTGAGCCCTAGACAATTTGGGCAGATCCATGTTAACAAACTCCAAAGAGTTCCATATTCTTTGCTGGGATTTGATGGTATTGGAGATTGTGTGATGGGGAGGGCGGGTGCATTAACCAGAGCCTAGAACTCTTGATCCTTATCCTTCTTGCTATTTAAAAGTGTCAGGCTTCCTAGTGTGAGATTTTTCCCTGCTCTACCCCCCCCCCCCCAATCATCCTTGGGCATATCTTCACTCTACAAACTATTGCTCTGTCTGAGTACTGTCATGTGTGCCCTGCCTCCCTCTTGTATGTAGATATCTGACTTCTTCCTCTGACTTCCTTCTTTGTACCCGATCACTTGGATGCCTTACAGTAAGAGAGCTACTGTGCCCCTCCCACAATTGACTGGAGGCCATAGTGCTATAGATACCAGGAGAGACAGCATCAGGGAGGTGCTGAAAAAGGAATCAGGAAGTCCTGGGTTCAAATCCTACCTTATAGACCATGACCATGGACCAATCACTTTACCCTCTGAGCTTCAAGCTCAGAGCCAAAAAATTGACTTTCCAGAGTGGT
The DNA here is from genome assembly GCA_023553655.1 of Myrmecobius fasciatus. Lineage (NCBI taxonomy): Eukaryota > Metazoa > Chordata > Mammalia > Dasyuromorphia > Myrmecobiidae > Myrmecobius > Myrmecobius fasciatus. The sequence continues at coordinate 22,828 of JAJPUD010007897.1, read as the reverse complement.
TCACCATTACTTCTGTTATGGCTCCTTTGCACAGGCTGTATCCCAAGCCTAGGACACTGCCTTTGGTCTCTCCCTCTTGGAATTCCGAACTTCCTTTGAGACTAAACTCTGTTGCCACACGAGGTCTTCCATGACTTCGGAATCCCCTCTCCCACCAAGCTACACAGTAATAGAAATCTCCCCAAGGTTAAGGAGATTATTGTCTTTGCATCCCCAAAGAAGTGGTGTGCAATAAATAGGTGCTTACTAAATGCTAGTTGACTGAATGCAGGATAGGAGGTGTTAGAACCCAAACAAACAGAGCTGTGGGAAGGGAAACCTGACAACTCCAAATTTGCAACTTCTAAGTTTGAATCATTGGAAGCACTGAGCCTGGCATTCTTCCATAGATTTTATTAAAACATGTCGTAAAAAAGTTGGAAACATGGAAAACGTCCATTCTACATCAATCAGGTGAACGGTGGGAGGCTCCCACAGTGGCAGCACTGGCTAGTGACTTCCATGTAGAAGGGCCAGGTGAGCATGACACTGTCTTCCAGCCAGTCAGGGACAGCTGTGGTTTTGTTTTCTTGATGGCTCAAGTGGGCAATGAGGTAGTCTTCAGTGTCTGGTGTCTGCTTAATCTCCCTCCTCTTCCCTATACAATCTTGACTTTACATCCTCCTCATGTGAAGGAGCCAAGAGGCCAGACTGGCTTCTGCTCTTGGACCGCCAGCTCCAGCTTTTTCTCACTTTATGTGTGCAATGAAAATACCATGGGCCATACACTTGAGTCCTGGCCTCTAGTCCCAGCCTGCCTTTTCCTAGCTGTGTGACCCTGAACAGAAAATGTATTCTACCATAAAGTGGAGTAGGAATTATCTAATTTGTTGCGTTAGGAAACCCCAGATAACTTGGTTTTTTTTTGGAGGGGATGAGCATGGGGGTTGGTTGGGCAGAGGGGTCTCCTAGCCATGTATCTGGACTAGCTTTAAAAACCACTGTGCTGACAACAAGAGAAGGCCAGAGGAGGGGGTGTTAGAGGAATGAGGAACTTTGAAATCATCCTGGACAGCAACAGCCCCTAAGAATCTTTCCAAGACTGGTCTCAGATGTTCAGGCCCTTCTCTAGAGTAGGATTGGGGGTTGACTTTTCCTTCTTCTCCTGCCTACTAGAATTCAACTGAAAGAGCATCATGGCTTCCTTCTGCTCTTAGACAGTTGTTCCTTTGGTATGACCATGGGTTCTTCTTTTGAATACCAATCCCCTTTCAAAGAGGAACACAAGGCCATCTGGCAGTTTTTCCCCTTAATTGAAAACAAGATAAGAAGTGATAAGAAGTCCTCAAGAGGATGAGGTCAAAGGAGGAGGTAGATTGATTGGGGAACATGAAGTACTCTCTGGTAGGGAGGTATTGGGATAACTACGTCCAAATGGAAATCTTCTTTGAGACCAGAATCTGGGTACTAAAAGGGGGATGGACTCAGGGGGCAGGTGGTACCGCTGGGTAAGAGAAGAGGGTAGAAATGAAAGAAGAAGAACACTACAGACATGTGATTCTGTAAAGAACATGATCCTAGCAGGCAGGAGACTGGACTCAGACCCCATATTTATGGGTCTGATTTGGGAGACAAGTTCCTGGCTCTCTTTGGGTGCCAGTTTCTTCTTGTCAAATGAGAAAGTTGTAGCAAAGGGGCAAAGGCTACAAAAGATATATATATATATATATATATATATATATGGAGAGAGAGAGAGAGAGAGAGAGAGAGAGAGAGAGAGAGAGAGAGAGAGAGAGAGAGAGAGAGAGAGAGAGAGAGGGAGGGAGGGAGGGAGAGAGAGATAGTCAAGAGGGCACTGGCGGACTCTGTTGATGGGCTGGTACAACTGTGCTACCTTGTGGAAAACATTCTGGAATCACATGAGCAAATGACTGAATTTTTCATCCCCTTTGATCTAGAGATTACATTACTGAGCATATTATCCCAAGTTGATCAAAGTCAGTTTGGTTTTCTTTTCTTTCATCTTAAAAGGTTACACACACCATAAAATATTTGTAGCAACTTTTTAAAAAATCTTTTTAGCAAAGAAATGGAAAAAACCAGATGCCCATAGATTGAAGAATGACTAAAAATTGTGGTAAGGAAGAATAGGAGATAGGATTGGGTTCTTTGATGTCACTGGTAAAGGGAAATCACAGCTGAACAATTTCTCTCCACTAATACAGGGGAGCACCTTAACTGAAACTTTTAGCATCGAGTGACTTGCTCAAGGTCCCACTGTGGGTGTCAGAAATAAGACTTGGATGGTTAATTGGGCTAGCCTTCTGTCCTATATGCCATACTGTGGGGCAGAAATGTCAGGGGATACCATACAGTGCCATAACAAACAATGACTGTAAAATTCAGAGAATTAGGGGCAGATTTATTTGAAGTGACAGGACAAAGTAGAAAACACACACTAAGGTGATCTGAGAGACAAAAACAGTAAAATAAGAAGACATACTGAATACTTAAAGTGGCCAATCTTATCCTAGAAGCGAGACAAATGCATGTACCTCACTCTTCACTGCAAAAGTCTGGAACTATGGGTATAGAATGCTATCTATGCAAGTCAGATGTGTTTGCTGTGTCATTTGGTTTTCCTTACCTATTTTTTTCTTTGTTACAAGAGAACAATCACTGGAGGAAAGATATGATAAATTAAGAAATAATTGTGATGGGAAAAAATATATAACTGCTGTATAAATAAAAGGCATTATACAATTCCAAAATAAAATGAAGATTGACACAGATGATGTATCATGGCCCTTCTAGTTCTAATATTTCATAATTCTATGATTAAACTTCATTGACTTCATTATTATCCATCTTTGCTGTGTCTTGGGCCTTAATTTCTCTGAAGGGTGTGTAGCTTGGGTATAGATACACAGACTTGACTTTCTTCATTTATTATCCAGAACAAGAGGACAGTATGTAGTTGCTGGGGTAGATGTAAGGAAAGGAGTGTGGCAGATTATTGTAATCTAATTAGATTACAGATCCAGAAAGGTCCCTTAAACCATAAAAAGGGACCAGATAAATGGAAACTCCAGTCTGTGTAAACATTACACTTGGAGGCCAGATGGTCTTGGATTAGCATGTCTTTATTTACAATAAAAAGCTTCTTTTCATCACTTAACAGTGGAATTTAGATATAACTTCTGCAACTGGCACTTCAGGAGTTTCAGAAAATGGGTTAATGGAGTTTAGGGGGAAAATCCCTTCACAAGTTTATATTTGGGGGGAGGGCGGGGCCAAGATGGCAGAGTAAGGGCGTTTATATTTGGGGAGGTGGAGTGAGGATAATGATCCTGGATCACACTGGTAAGTTTGAAGCTCTCGTTAACTGATGAAGTCTTATGCATTGATAAATTGATTCTCTGCACATTTTTCTCCATAATAGCCAGTATTTCCCACCTCCAAGTTCAGTGGCTAAATTGGCTAAATCCAACTGCCTTTTTTCCCCCCAGACTTCATCTGCACCTCTGCTGTTTGCCCTTTGAGACTCTTCCCTGGCTCTCTATTCTACTCTCTTGACACCTCCTATTATCTCTCTTCTGTTATTTTGTCTCTGTCTCCTCTAGTTTTTCCCATTCCCCAATGGTTGGGGAGGGGTCTCAGATCTCTTGCTCTTTTTTTATACTCTCTCTGAGATCCCTTTCCCTCTCAGAGCTTTACCCAGCACCTCTACAGGCTGCCAATGTGTCTCAAATCTCCACTTCTCAGACATAGTCCTGTATTTTCTAGCTGCCAATGGGAAGTGTTGATTTGAATAGCTTATTTCAGACACTGTATCTAAACACAAAATATCTTCATTTCTTTATTTAATATCTTAATTTCCACACACACCCTCAGTCCCAAGCTGGTTCTCTTTTAGAGGCAACTACTGGTACAATGTAAAGAGTATTGGGTCTTATATTAGGAATACCTAAATTTAAATTCAGCCTCAGACATTTGTTATTGTTTGTCCTTCATTCTCAAAGAGGACCAGTGACTTCACAGGGTAGTGTCTCGACTCATGGGTGAATTAGATTTAAGGGGGCATAGTTGTACAAAGTCATCAGCCTTACTCTTTCTTCCAGAGTCCTCAAAGTAGAGCTGTAAAAGGAAGGTCGGGATGACTAGCAGTGGCCTGGGATACAATGGATGACCTTGGTGGCTCTAATGTCTGATCAAATTCTGAGTGCCCCAAAGTTCCTGCTTTGACCACTTTCATGGCCATCGGAACAAATTGTTTTCATTTGCCCATTCTACTAAGGAAGTCTTTACATGGCTGTGGTAGATCCCCCCTCCAATTCACCAAGGCCTATCAATTAGCCTTGACCTGAGTTTAGCTTGTGACCTGTAACAGTTTTACCAAGGTGTGACCACTGAACCTGCTATAGCTTCTTGGCGCCGCCAGTGAGAGCTGAGTGGATCAGGTGGACACCAAAGGGCTGCATGGGCAGCCCTAAAAAAGATTCAGCAAGCCCTCACGGCAGAGGGGCTAGTCTTCCATGAACTCTCGTACACAATAGTGATATGATCCTGGCTAAGTCAACCTTCATTTGCCCCAGTTTCCTCAGATTAAAAATGGGAATAATAATAACACCTATCTCGCAGGATTGTTGTGAGGAGAAAATGAGCCTATACATAGTAGGTGCTGTATGAATATTTATTTCCTTTTCTTTCTCATCTTTCCCCTCTATGTCAGACTCACCATTCTCTTGGTCGCAACCAGACTTGGAACTGTCATCTTTGGAATTTTCCTTACACTTGATCACTGATAACCAAATTTACAATGACTCATGGATTCATTTCTTCTTATTTCCCATTCTCTTGCACTGCTCTAGTTCAGGCGCTTCTAATCTGGTTTACACAAAGCCTCTTAATTGGTCTGCTTACCTCTGGACTCCCCCTTTTCCAATCCATACACACTGTTGCTAGACTGAACTTTTCTAAAACTACTCTGCACAATTACAGTTTAAGAACCTATTGCCTGCCCTTTTTGTAGTGGCAAGAAACTGGAAATTGAAAGGATGCCCATCAATTGGAGAATGGCTGAATAAATTATGGTATATGAATGTTATGGAATATTATTGTTCTGTGAGAAACGACCAGCAGGATGATTTCAGAGAGGCCTGGAGAGACTTGCATGAACTGATGCTGAGTGAAATCAGCAGAACCAGGAGAACATTATACACAGCAACAAGACTATACGATGATCAATTCTGATGGACATGGTTCTCTTCAACAATGATGTGATTCAAACCAGTTCCTATTGTTCAGCGATGAAGATAGTCATATACATCTAGAGAGAGGCCTGTGGGAACTGAGTGCGGACCACAACACAGCATTTTAACGCTTTCTGTGAATATCTCCATGCATTTTGTTTTCCTTCTTAGGTGGTTTTTTCTTCTTCTCTTTCTAGATCTGATGTTTCTTATGCAGTAAGATAACTGTATAGATATGTATACATATATTGTATTTGTCATATAATTTATCCTATTTAGCATCTATTAGATTACCTGTCATCTAGGGGTGGGGGGTGGGGGGAAGGAGGGGAAAAGCTTAGGAAAAAAAAGTTTTTGCAAAGGTCAATGTAGAAAAATCACTCATATGTTTTGTAAATAAAAAGCTTTATTAAAAAAAAGAACCTATTACCTAACTATATCCCAAAGAGATCATCAGTAAAGGAAAAGGGCCCACATCCTCCGAAGTATTTATAGCTCCACTTGCTCTAGTAGCAAAGAATGGGGGACAAGGCAGATGCTCACTGATCGAGGGAACAGCTAAAGAGATTGTAGGATGTAAGTATAATGGACTGTTACTGTGCTGTAAGAATAAAAGAAATACAATGAGGGTAGAGAAGCATGAGAAGAATGATATGAACTGATGCAACGTGGAGTGAGCTGAGCCAGGAAAATGATACGTAGTCATAACCATGGAAATGGAAAGGAAAAAAAAAAACACAGAGCAATTCAAATTACCTAAGTAAAAGTACAGTGATCTAGGTTGTCCCCAGATAACAAGTGTGGGAATGTACCTCTTTCTTCCTTTCTATGCAGAGAGCACTCGGCATATCATGTTGGATCTGACTGATGTGTTGCTTAGTTTTGAGAATGACTATTTTCTCTTTTTATTCTTTGGTGGGATCTCTCTCTCTGAGAAAGAGGGAGGATGCACCAGTAAATGTAAGTGATATAAAACGAGAATATATCAGTAAAAACATTTTTAAAATCCAAAACAACCTATGTGTTCTGTTGGGCCAAATTCAACCCTCCTAACCTGATATACAAGTTCCTCTATCAACTCAGCTCCAGTTTTAAACTCTCCCACTAATTCCCAGTATGAAATTTCTCCTTCAGTTGTAGCAGCTGCTTGAGTGTTCCTCATGTTCTTACCAATAATTTCTGATTTAATTAAATAAATATTCATCATCCAATGTGGGACAAAGGGAAAAGAATTTACTTTGGAGTCAGAGGACCGGGGTTGAAATATTCTGGCACTTACGTTGGTCAAGTTATTTAACCTCTCTAGCCTCAGTTTCCTCACTTGTCAAATGAAAAAAAAATACGTTTACAGGATACGTATAAGATCCCTTCTAGATCTCTAAGACGATCACCTAACATGCACAAAGCATTTAAAATTCAACATGTTCAGAAAGATGTTGCAGAATAGTTCAAAAGAAAAATAGGCTCTTGAGAGAAGGGAACAAATGGCAGAATTTACTACTTGCATAGCAATAATAATGAGCAGAGTTAAATTTGACTCTCTGATGGCAAATCTCTCCAAAGAAGTGAGAGGAAAAAAATTACTGGAGGGAAACCTAATTTGAAAAGAGAAAACAAAAGGAAATAGCATTAAAAGAATACATAACCTCAGGACAGCTAAGTGGCACAGTAAATAGAGCACTGGCCCTGGAGCAGAAAAATCTGAGTTCAAAAGTGACTTCTAGACACGTGATACTTATTAGTTGTGTGACCTTGGGGATGTCACTTAACCCTAACTGCCTTGCAAAAAATAAAACAAAAATACACAATCTCTAGACAAGCAAAATCATTTGCAAAGAGACAGCTTAGAGATTATAGGTCTCCCATAAGTACTTGACAAATTAAAAAAAATCCAACCAACAAACATGAAACCATAATGCACAGAATTCAAGAAAATGGCCCAAAAGTTCTGAACAAAGTCAACAACACAGAAATTGGTTAGCAGATGGAACTCAGACTTGGTACTTGAGAAACTTTAATTTTATGAGGAATATAAAGAAACTAAAGAATGAATAAATAAGTTTATAGACCATGAATCAAAGTATAAAAGTTGAGTATGTATGGAAAGGAAAAATAATTAAAAGAACAAAGTAGAGAAATCCTTCTTGGAGAAAGATACAGAAAAGGAAAAAAATAATGAAAGAAGTTGTAGAAAAAAAAGAGTTTTTAATCAGCTGCTTAACTGAGAGGGGAAAATATAGGAATAGTTAGATAACTAAATAAAGAGAAAGAAAAATCAATATGTAAAAAACCCTACAAAACCAGGGAAAGGGTTAACAAATAGAAGGCAAATAGATGGAAGAAGAGAGCCCATTAGGATAAGGTTGCCTTAAAATTTGCTTAAATTTGGGTTTGCAAGTGATGTGAAAAATGAAGGGTGACAAAATTCTTCATTTAAGATATTATTAAATGGAGGAAAACATAAATCTAACTCAGAACTTTAAATGCAAATGGACTAAACACTTCAATTAAAAAAAGAGTGATAGATTAGATTAGAAAACAAATTCCCATTATCTGTTGCTTATAAAAAAACATACCTAAAAAGAAAAAAAAAACATACATAGAATAAAAACAAGGAACTGTAACAAAATTTACTATGCATCAGGTGAATAAAATAGCAAAGCAAAACAAAAAATATTACAATCATGTTATTCAACAAGGCAAACATAAAAATTCACAATATAAACAGAGAAACAAGGAAATTACATTATGCTTAAAGGAAACATAGATAAATAAATGTCAATATTAAATTTACATGATCTAAATGGAAGGAAGGAAATAAGCAAGCTCTGTTACACAGTCCTCAGTAGGGCAACTCCTACTCACAGAGGTTGTTATTTGTTCATGATATCAGAGAAGTGATGCCGTGAACATGCAAGTGAATTGGATTTGAGTGAGGGAGGACTGGGCAGGGTCACCAGCCTCGCTTTATTCTTGGAAACTTTCTGGGTCCAGTGGCCAGATAGAGATTAGGATAATTACAGATGGCTCTAGATTAAAGACTTTAGCTTAAAAAGGCCAAAGCCTTCCATTCAGAACCATCTCCAATTGTTCTGACCTCTCTCTGACCACTGGACCCAGATGGCTCTGGAGGGGAAAGTGAAGCAGGTGACCTTGCCCAGCTCTCCCTCTCTCAAATCCAATTCATTTGCATGTCATGGCATCCCCTCCCTGATGTCATGGGCCTCTTTGAGAAGGACAAACAACAACAACATACTCTAAGTGGTACAGCACACCAATTCATAAAAGAATAATTAACTAAATTGCAAAATGGCATTGATACCAGTGCAATAATTGTAGGAAACTTTTGTGTTCCTCCTTAAATTTGTATTCAGATAAAAATCAAGGGAAAATATAGAATTGGACAAATTATTGGAGACATTGGAACTAATAGATTTGTGGCACCTTCTGAATAAGACTCCTAAAAGAATACGCATATTTCTTGGCACCACATATCACTTTTACAAACTTTGACATTTTGTTGGGTACAGAGAAAGTCTAAATACATCTTGAAAAGCAAATATACTAAATATCATTTGTAGAGCATAAAATAATAAAAATAATAATCCATACTAAAATCATAAAATAACCCAGTTGGAAACTTAATAATGAAATCATGAATAACAAGGAAGTCAAAGAAAAATCATAGAAATAATAATTATGTGAAAGTCAATGATTATATTGAGAAAATATACCAAAACTTCTAAGATGCTATTAGAGAAGTTCTCAGAGGAAAATTTATATACTTAAAATTATGTATTAAAAATAGAAAAAAGTGGGGCAGCTAGGTGGTGCAGTAGATAGAGCACCAACACTGAGGTCAGGAGGACCTGAGTTCAAATCTGGTCTCAGACATTTAACACTTCCTAGCTGTGTGACCCTGGACAAGTCACTTAACCCCAATTGCCTCAGCAAAAAAAGAGAGAGAGAGAGAGAGAGAGAGAGAGAGAGAGAGAGAGAGAGAGAGAGAGAGAGAGAGAGAAGGGAATAAATGAACCAAACATTCATTAAAAATAGAAAAGTGACAGTATAGGCAGTGTTGCACACTAGTAGTCTTCACCTCTGCATTATCTTTTTTTTCTGAGGCTAAGCCTGGTCTTTATAATTATACAAACCTAAAACAGATCTAGTTGTGTCATCCCTTTCTGAAAACCTTTAATGGCTCCCTTTTGCCTTAAAGTTAAAATATGAATTCACCTTGATATTTAAACACCATCTCTAATATCTTCCAATTATTTTTCCAGTCATTTCATGTTACACCCCTTCCTATATTCCCTGTTCCGGTCAAATTGGCCTGTGAGGTGTTCCTCAAATACAGCATTTTGTCTTTTGCTTCCATGCCTTTACTCACTCAATCTTCAACAATATACTCCCCCCTTTTTTTCTCTTTATTGTCCCTAGCTTCCTTCAAAGCTCAACTTAGATGCTACCTATAGAAGATGCCTTTCCTAATATCCACTAGTTTTGTACTCTCTCCCTATTAAGATAACTCTGTATGTGTATTACATTTACTTATTTATATATATTCACTTGTATATTTGCCACCCTTACCCCTTACCTCAAGTGATTGACTTCCTTGAGACCAAGGCCTGTTTCATTTTTATTTGTCTATCTCTAGTACCTAACACTATACTTTGTAAATAATAGGTAGTTAGAAAATGTTAAATTGAACCGAATTTAGATGCTATGCTATCTTTGCACTTTTGGATGGTGGTGTTGGGCAAGGTACCAGGAGTCTCTATAATTCAGTAATCACTAGGATTTATTGTTGTTTAATTATTTTCCGGTCATGTCTGACTCTTCACGACCCCTTTTGGGGTTTTCTTGTCAAAGATACTGAAGTAGTTCACCATTTTCTTCTTCAGCTCATTTATTAGGTGGGGAAACTAAGGCAAACAAGATGAAGTGATTTACCCAGTGTCTGAGGCCAAATTTAAACTCAGGGCTTCCTGACTCTAGGCCAAGCACCCTATTTATTGTGTCACTTAGCTGCCCTATCATCAAAATACACTCGGAGGTAAGATAACAAAGCATTCTCTCCCTTTTTTCCCTTTTAAAAGCAATTCCCCCCTTTTAAATACTTATACCAGTTTCTAAACATTTCACAAATAAACACCATTTGTTTGCCAAAGTCTCTCTTGCTCATTGGGTGAACCTTCTGGGGCAAATGTGTGAGAGAATCTGGACAAGTTTTATAGGAGAAGCAGACATAAATGGTTTGTGATATGAATCATTGACTGAAACTCAAATCGTTTAGATCACAATCTATTTGAATATGTCAGATGGATGAGAAAATGCCACGTGGAGCAAGAATTAAACATCACACCTAGAGACGGATTAGCACAGTTGATCTAACTGACTATTATTGATACTTCCATAGCTCATTTCTGAGTGAATGGTCCATTTTCCTTACTTGTGATGCTATTGAGCTAATTATAGATTTTTAACGCTATTGCTTTGCCATCCAAGCTTGGACTTGATCATCTTGGGCTATTACAGTTTTACGCTAGCAACTTCAGCCGTATTATATGCTTTCCTCGCTGTTTTCCTTATCAGAGAGAAGACATTTGTCTCCTGCTGCTAGATCTGATTAGCTTTCCAGTACTTGGAAAGGTAAATTCTGGCTTTAAAGCTTTCTGCCCTCCCAGCTGTGCTTTCAAAATGTCCCCTCAGTTTGTTTTGTTTCCTTTCAGCTCAGGATAGAAAAAAAAGATAAAGGACCACCTTGTTTCTCTCATTCTTCATCTACCTAAGACTCCATAATGCCCACTTTCTAGGAGGTGTGATCACTAGCACAGGCAGCTTTTATTTCCTCTTCTTGCTACAGTACCCACTCTGCTTACATCCCCTTGTCTTCCTGATGGATGGCTAATTAACATGGAAAGGATTTCTATAACTTGACTCTGGTTTGATAACCCCTGCCTGCTTCCAACTTGCTGTTGCCAGGAGTTTTCTTAAAGAAGCCAGCCTCTTTTCCCACTGACCATTTCAAACCTCTCTCGGACAGAGTCATTTTTATCCATACATAGCTCTCATCCTACATTTCCTCCAGCGGCAAGACGAACATGACATTTGAACTCAATCTTCATGGAGCAATAACAGAGATTCTAAAAACTGTCACCCTGCATCTGGGAGTAGAAAGATAGCCGTTTGAGGCAGCAAACTGACTTCTCAAAGTTCTTCTCATTGCTCTGCAGGGAGTCAGGAGCAGCCTGGGCCATTGTGTTTTTATCCTATTACTCCTAAAGACATTACTGCAACCTCAGGCATTAAGTATGGGATGAGGGAGGCTGGGAGTAGAATCGGAAAGCCAGAATTCTGAGAATGCTCCCAGAGTTCCCAGGGAGGTCAGAAATTATAAGATAGTCATATGAGTGATGATGATAGGTTGATAGCTTGATGTGGTGATGGTAATGGTGTGTATGTGTGAGTGTGAGTGTGAGTGTGAGTGTGTGTGTGTGTGTGTGTGTGTGTGTGTGTGTGAGTGGGGGTAACTCGCTCTTGGCAAACCAAGAGCAAAAGTAGATCCAAAGCTTGCCCTTGGTGTTTTGAGGTTTCATGATTGTTCTTTGATTGTTCCTTTTGAAGTACAAAGGTTTTCTGATAACTGAGAATAAGAGTGGGCCTAGAAAGTGACAAAGTTGTTTAAGTCAATTGAACTAAAGGTAGTTTCTGCCTCATCTTATTGACCTTTTGGTCTCTTCTTTCATAGAATAGACTAGGTCTAATCACAGACCAGGCAGAAAATAGGTTAGAGCTAGACTGGGCCTCAGGGGTCACCTAGTACAATACTTTGATTTTCCGGGTGAAGCTCAGATATATTAGATGACAAAGTCACATTGGTGGCAAATGTTTTGAGTTCACCTCTTCCGACTCCAAGGTCAGCATTCTGTCCACCATCCTTCCTGTCAAGGAATGGGACAAAGTCATCTAGTCCTCAGTCCTTAGCCAGATGAAGAAACCATGGCTCCTGGGAGGGTGGAGACACCCAAGGTGGAATGGTGAATTAAGGGCACACATATCTGGAATACAGCTACTCTGACAAGTTGATAAGAATATAAAATGGACTTGGGCAAGATTCCTGATTTGATATCCCAGCTAGCATTTTGGGGTCCTTTGGCCAAAGACCACATCTGATCCCTTTTCTGCAAGGCAAAGAACACTGGCCTCTGAAAAAGTGAGACTTGGGCAATTCTGCCTTTAGTCACATACAGACCTCTCTGTTCTCCAGAGTGAGCATGATTTGTCCAGCTCTCAGGGTGGAGACCATTTTCATACACACTCATAAAATTATAGTCTAGACCAACTCACAGAATCTAAGAGTTGGAAAGGACTCCTAAAGCCATCTAGTCCAACACATGTCGGACAATAAAAATTCCCTTCACAGCATTTCCAAGAAAGTCATTCAATTGGTGGTTACAGCTCTCTATGGAGGGGGCACCATCACTCCCATGCCCCGCCAAGGAAGCCCAGGCCACTTCTGAGAAATTTTTCCTGAAATCCAACTTAAATATGCCTGCCTGTAGCTCTCTATATTGCACCTAGTTCTAGTGACTGGGGCTAAGCCAACCAAACCTAATTTATCCTCCTTCTAATTTTGCCTCATTAAGTTTTCTTTTCACAAAGCTTAATATTCCAAGTTTCTCAACTTTCTAAGATTTGCTCTATCTGTCAATACTTTGTCCAACTTAAAGTGCCACACAAATGGGATTTGTTGTCATTTTATCATAGATGGGACTGAAATGATAAATCAATTTGATTCCCACATCCTTTCATTTGATGGAGAACCAAGGCCCAGAAATGGAAATGACTTGGCCAAAGTGACAGAAGTGGTACAGTGGATTCCAAGTCTAAGACTCTTTCTTCTAAACTCTATACATTTAAAGTACTTTAGAAGTGTGATGTAATTCTGTCACTCAATATCACTATTATATTTCCTACACTTCAAAAATCTGTAAACCTCTTTTTAAAAAAAAATAATAGCTTTTTTATTTTCAAAATACATGCAAAAAAAATTTTCAACATTCCACCCTTGCAAAGCCTTGTGTTCCAAATTTTCCTCCTTCCCTCCACCTCCCCTGCCCTAGACAGCAAGTAATCTAATATAGGTTAAACATGTCCAATACTTTTATACATATTTCTACATTTGTCATGCTGCATAAGAAAAATCAGAACAAAAAGGAAAAATGAGAAAGAAAGAAAAAAAGCAAGTAAACAACAACAACAAAAAATGAAAATACTTTGTTTTGATCCACACTCAGTCCTCACAACCCTCTCTCTGGGTTCAGATGTTTCTTTCCATCATAAGTTTATTAAAATTGACTGAATCAGCTCATTGTTGAAAAGAGCTAAGTCCATCAGAGTTGATCATCATATAGTCTTGTTGTTACCTGTATAATGATCTCCTGGTTCTGCTCATTTCACTCAGCATCAGTTCATGTGAGTCTCTCCAGGTCTCTCTGAAATCATCCTCCTGGTCATTTCTCAGAGAACAATAATATCCCATAATATTCATATACTATACATATGTTCGATTTGTCAAGTATTTTAATATAATTAACATGTAGTGGATATCCTGCCATCTAGGGGAGGGGAGGGGACTGAGGGGAAAATTTGTAATGGAAAGCTTCCTAAGGATCAATGTTGAGGAACTACCCATACATATGTTATACAAATTAAAAGCTTTAATAAAAAATAAAAGAAAAATAAAGAAAAAAAAGAAAAATAAACATTCATATACTATAATTTATTCAGCCGTTCTCCAGCTGATGGACATTCATTCAATTTCCAGTTTCTTGACACTACGAAAAGGGCTGCACATATGGGTCCCTTGCCTTCCTTTAAGATCTTGTTGGGATACAGGCCCAATAGAAACACTGCTGGATCAAAGAGTATACACAATTTGATAGCCTTTTGGGCATAGTATCTGCAAACCTCTTTAAACTTAGAGGGAAGTCTTAGAGAATTGCTGAAACCAAAACACCCATTCTATTATGATCAAACTGGTATTGAGCCAGCCTATCCAAATTGATGACGTTTACTCCTTCCGTGACAGATAGATGGTCATTCATTAAGGCTGTGGTAGAAGCTTTTATGGCTTGGAAGGACCTGCCAGAGCTGGGGCTTTACTCCCAAAGCCTTTAAGGATCTGGGGATACAACTATGCTCCAACAAGACATTAAGGGGCATGACACAGGAGAAAACTACCAGTATAGATTTGCTCCTTAGAGCAAGTTTGGGTTCCTTGACACAAAACCATCTCTGCTATAGAGAAAATCAGCTCCATAAACAAAGGATTGAATATATTTCTGCTATTGGAAAGTCTTGCCATAACCATTAGATTATTTGATATCTTTTTTTTTGCAAAATTGTTTCTCTAGAAATGATTGGTGCACCTGAAAGCTGACACACCCCATTGACAAGAGTTGGTTTGTAAAATCACTTACATGCCTCCGCCTTGGGTCTGTAGGGCTTCATGGGAACACTCAAGGAGTCTTGTCACACTATTACAAGAGAAATAATTGCTGTGTAAATTACCTGCCTTAAAAAGAGCATTTTAATTAGATATGATGAGACATTTATTGTGTTTTAATTAAACAACAACTAATTTCCAAGGGAGGCAGGTTGAGTTCAGGAAAGCGAAATCTCATTGCCTTCTAATTCTGTCAAAATGACTTAAGCAAGAAAGCCTGAGTGTGGCAGAGGGCTGGGAGGGTACGCAAGAGGGCTTTGAGAGGCTCCTCCAGCCAGTACAGAGATGTCTGCAGCCATTTTCCAAATTAGGTGGTGAACAAATTGGGCTTTCCCTTCTGTCCAGGGCCTGTCTGAGCCACCCAGTGCAACATCCTGGACAAGTCAATGTAAAGGAAAGCTTCTTATCACTGAGAGCTATCCAATAGTTCAGGGGGCTGCCTTGCTAGATAGTGAGCTCTGCAAGCAGGGCTGTAAGACCATTTGGCAGGACTGGAGGAGATTGTCATTGCAAGTGGAAGTGGTGCTAGACGCCTTCAAAGATCATTTCCTCTTCTGGGAGTCTGTGATCAGTTGGGATGGGGGGTGAGGGAGTGATGTGAAGCCAGTGCCTTCCTAGATAAGATTCAGGAGAAATGGTCAAATTTATTTGGAGCCACTTCCCATTTCCTAATTGCTCCTTTTTTTCCTGAGCCTAAGCCTAATCTGCCTTCCTTGGAATCCTTGTCTGTCTTCTAGTTCTGTCCTTCAGATCCACGAAAGAACGGACTTTGTCAAATCTCTTCTTCCTGCCAGCTAGGACGTCCCCTTTG
Organism: Myrmecobius fasciatus; assembly: GCA_023553655.1. Lineage (NCBI taxonomy): Eukaryota > Metazoa > Chordata > Mammalia > Dasyuromorphia > Myrmecobiidae > Myrmecobius > Myrmecobius fasciatus. The sequence continues at coordinate 7,275 of JAJPUD010007897.1, read as the reverse complement.
CCTTTCCCCTCGTTCCAGGTCTTTCCTTTGACAATCTAAACATCCCCAGTTCCTTCACCTGGTCCCTGCAAGGCCCAATCTCAAGATTCCTCCCCACACTGTCTGGTCTCCTCTTTCTCAGTGTCCTTGCTCCTGCTGCCTGCTGTGATCCCTTGGCTCTTCTACCTGCATATATCCTCTCCATGCTTCTCATTAAGACCAACCTTTCATCATACAGATGGGGAAAATCAGGGAGATAAAGATACTTGCCTGAGATCACACAGCCAATTAACAAAAAGGCTTAAGACATTTTTATCTCTGTCTCCCAGGGACTCGGCATAATGCCAGGTGCCCAATAGGTGTTTCCTAAGTCATGGCAGCATGTTGGACATGCTTTCTACTCTTTCTACTCTTGCAGTTTGTTGACTCAACTGAAACTTGAGAGTCTGGCAGATTGTCCATGGCCACAACCTAGTGTGTAAATTTTGAATCCAGGTCTCCCTGAGACTGGGGCAGCCCTTTATCTACTTTGCTTCTAAATGGTGGAGGCAGGCACGATGGTGGGTTGGTTGGTTGATGTGAGTAGATACGGCATCCACTGATGATCATTTCAGAACATGTGCCTTGTTCCCCTCCTGAGGGTCTGTCCTGCTCCCCTCTCTCTTTCTCCCTTCATCCAGCCCTATCCTGTAGCACTTTCTTCCATAAGTGAAGGTGACTTTGAAGTCAACAGTAGAGTTTTATTGACGAGCTACATTGGGGTGGGGGGAGCTGGATTCTACTCCCAAAGTACAAAATAATAAGATGCCAGGCAGACTGGCCATTTCTTCAGTGAGAACACCCTTCCCAAGCAATTGGGGTAAGTAATGGACCATTAGCCAGAGATTTCATTTCTCGAACCAGTTAGCATTTTATTGGTCAGGTTGACAAATGCTATCTGTCTGAGTGGGATGAGGATGGGGCTGGCCTCTTACTGCTGACAATTAAGCTCTATCTCTGTTTATAGCCACACAGCTTCTTGGCAAGAATGGTAGAAGCCTGCTCATTCATCAGCAGGAGAGCAAGAGTGGCAAGGCCACAGCCAATCATAGCCCAGGGTCTGGAGGGCCTGGGTGCCAAGGTAGGATACTTAGATGACTGGGGAAGAGACTTGTGGCCACCTGTCCCTCTAGAGGGGACAGAGCACGCATGCAGGTGATGGGAGATAATAGGAGATAATGATGGGACATGTAGAAGCAACACAGGATCCACTAGTCAACTGGGATTCTCCCAACACAGAAGGCAGAATAGAACACGAGAGGAAGGAGAGTGATCTGACAGGGGGCTACCATAGCCAGTCCCCGAGGGGATGAGGAAGCCCCAGGGCCCAACCTGATTGGAGGCTTTTATGTCTCCTTCAGTGTTCAGAAGTGGGACTGGGGGGCTCCATTCTGTGCTCCTATTCCTCTGGGTAGAGCTCAGGGTATGCGAAAAGCCAGATCTCTCTAGACTTCTGAGAATCTGAAAGTGAAGATAGAGAGGGAGCATTGTTACCATGGCAACACCCTCCTGAGGTAGTCATCTTTTCTATCTCTTACCACCTCTCTGGGATGTGAAGCCCCTTTGCTAGCATCTTGCTCTTCCCCTGCTGTCCCAGGTGTGTGTGTGTGGGGGGGACCCATGACAGAGGACCCTAAGCTTCTGGCAGTTTGGGGTAGGACTTCCTTCCCCATCTTCCCCACTTAGAAAAGTTGAGATTATGCATAACAAAGGTAAAATCAAATTATACAGCTTGTGAACAGTTTCTCATCAGCCTCCGACTCCAGAGTTTTCTTGGAATAAATACAATTTTCAATTTCTTTTGAAAGAGTGGGTCTAATTTCTCAGATATATAATGAACGCTTTCCCCAAACAGTCTAATTGCCCATTTATACCAAAGCTGGGTATAGCCACTATACCCAAGTGCATTTAATTATATTCAAAGAAAGATTTGTGCTTCTGTTTATGAATGCTGCTAAATCCACTATGGATATGCAGCCCAGCCCAACCATGGGGACAAATGAGGGATGTTGAGACATTCATCAACCTTGATGCATTTTTTTTAAAAGACAGTGGGTCTTGGTCTGCTCATTGATTTTGTATTTTCTTCTTTCTTCTTTGCCCTAGAAAAGGAGGGGGAACCATATTATCCACAGGCCGGCAACTGCCATCTACATGATGGTACTGCTCCCTTCCTTCCCCCCATCCTGCTGAGGGAAAATGCCAGGCCCCTCGTTTTCCAGAGCAAGTTCACCTGTGGCCAGAATGTCCTCTGCCACCATCCTATCATGTCAAAGCGTCCTCTGTCTTGCCACTTCCCCTTTCCCCATTGGTTTGACTCCTGGTGAAAAAAATTGCTAGTTATATCTGATCCAGAAACAGAGCCCTGGGTATGGGGTCAGAAGTCGTATGTGGGAATTTTTTCTCTGATACTTACTAGTTTTGTGATATTAGGGTCTCTCTGTGCCTCAGTTTCCTTCCCTACACAATGGGAACGATAGTAATAATATCTGCTTTACAGCTCTGGAAACTGCCAAACTCTCTACAAAATGTGAGCCCTTAGTGGTTGTACAAGGGATCCCAAGAGACTCCATGCAGGTTGTGCACAGCACCTGTTGAGAGCCCCCCTGTCTTATAAGAATATTGATAATAATACCTATCTGTGCAGAAACAGGAGTAGTATGACAAAAAGCTATGGTGCCTGACTCCAAGAACTCTTAGGCAACATTTGTGATACTCAGAACTCAACAGCAGGACTTCAGATGTGCGGTGACTAGGACCGTATGTGACCTTGGACAGCTCATTTAACATCTGGCCATATAGTTGAGAATCTGTAATATGGGCTATTGGTGGTGGAATAGATGATAGTGTAGACCTCATCTCTGTGGTCTACGCTCTAGCTTACAGTCTCTGCTCTACTATCATCACCTCTCAGGGCCTAAATAGTATCCTTCTCTTCAACCCTGCTAAGGTGGAACTCACCCTTTCAGTTGCCATAGGGTTCTCTTATCTCATATTGAGCTTGCTGTCCCCTAACAGCCCTAGATCTTGGTCAGAACTGCTGCTGTCCAACCGTGCCTCCCCATCCTGTATTTGTAGACCGTGGGAGATGCTGAGCCGTCCTAACTTTGTGGCACAGGCATGCTACTTGGACTTTTAGCCAAGTCACAGCTGAAGAGTCTTGGACCATGTCACTGGAGCTTTCCTTTGATGGAGTCTAAGGAGTCTATCTAACCATTCACCCAGTTCCAAATCCATATAATGGTATCATCCCCTGGCTCATATCTCTTCATCTTTTCCATAAGTTCAGTGTAATGGAAAGCATTTGGTCAAATGCTTTGCCAAAATTTAGTTAAACTACACCAACTGTATTCTCTTGGGCGAACAGCTAATCTCTTCCTCTTCCTTCCCAAACAAAGAACTAAATAAAAACAAGGCTAATCTGCAGAAGCTATTCTTAAGGCCATGCGGGCTCCTTGGGATCACTTCTTCCCCTTCTCCATGTTCATTAACCTACCTCTTTAATCTGTTCTAGATTTTGGGTAGGAATCAAAGTTAGATAACTGACGTAGATTTGCAGACTCTATTCATAGAACTTTTAGGGAAACTGAGCCACGTCCCTCTCTCCAATACTGCAGTATCTCTTCCATTTCCCACTGTCTTCCCTATCTAGATCACAAATAATGGCCCCTCCAGTTAGGTAGAGAAACCAAGATTTCTCCCCAAACGTCTTCTCCCAATCCAGAACTGTTTCCAATTGTTAATCTGTTTCCACTCATTCACCTCTGATCTGACTGATGTGTACCCCAATTCATGGTGCTAAGATATCTCCTAGGCATGACAGTCCCCTCATGGGATCATGTTTAAGGTTGAGAGCAAATGTAGCCATGTATATGTGCAGCAATGAATGCTGGATGGAGAACTCCCTAGCCCTTTGTACCTTTGTTCAGTGGTCCTAGGGGGCTCTTCATGACATCAATTTAATTCAATAGAATATATATACAATTATAATAATGGCTATGTTCATGGGGACTTGGCCCTACCCCTTTTCTTTCCTGAAAAGGAAAGAGGCAGCCAGGAGAGCAGGGATCTCTGCGCACTGCTCTGCAGGTTGAGTACATTTCCCCTTCCAGTCTGGAGAAAAGCTCTTCTGATAATTCAGCACGTGGCTTTGCTGATTAATTTTGCCTTTGTTTTCCAAAAAGCCAGAAATGGTTTAAATGAGAACATTTAATCAGCACCAGAAAAGATAATTGCAGTAGCTCCCCAATGCTCATTTTCCTTTTATAATTGAAACTTAATTTCAGGTATAGCAACAGTAATCTAAATATTGCCATTTATATTGGGAAACATGGACCAAACCATGGTTTAGCAATACATGGGTGACTTGTTACACCTGAGAAGAGAGACGTGTACAAAGTATCTATGGGCTGGGTGAACATTTCAACTCAGTCCAACAATCAGAAATTGAGTATCTCTGCTGGGCAAGGCACTCTGTGGGGCCCTGGGGTATGAAAAGGACCAGAAAAGTCAAAAATGACCCCAAGGTCACAAACCTGGGCACCTAGAAAAGTGATGGTGTGCTCAACAAAAACAGAGGAGTTGGTTAAAAGGGAAAGATAATGAGCTCCACTTTGGACATGGAGAGTTTCTGGCATCCATGGGACCTGCAGATAGACCAAGCAGACAGTTGGAGGCGCTAGATTCAAGATCTGGAGAAGTAGAAGAGCTAGATATATAAAACTAGGTGTTCTCTCTGAGGGGGTGATCAAACCCATTGGAGCTGATGACATCCCTGAGACAGACTGCAGAGAGAGACGGGAAGAAGGTATAGGACTGAGTCCTGGCACATAGACGCACAGAGGGGCAGAATGGAAACTATGATACGACAAAGGAGACTAAGAAGAAGTGGCCAGACATGAAGGAGGAAAACCAAGAGAGTTGTAGGATAAACATTTCCAGGGTGAGGGGATGGTCAACAGTGCCAAAGGCTGCAGAAAGATCAAGAAAAATGAAGGCAAATTATTAGAATGAGCAATTAAGAGGTGATTGGTAAACTTGAAAGAATAAACTGAATGGTGATGTTGGAATCCAGATTGCAAGGGGTTGAAAAGTGAGTGGAAGGAGAAGAAATGGAGGTAATGGGTATAGATACCCCCCCAATAGTTTGGCTACAAAAGGATAGAAAGGTACAGAATGGGAGCTGGAGACCATGTTAAAGTCAAGAGAAGATTGCTCTTAAGGATGGAGAAGTGGGTATGTTTGTAGTCCAGAAGAAGCAGGAGCCAACAGGGAGAGATTAATGACTAAAGGAAGAGGGATGATCAAGGGAGTTGTACTGTTGGAGGAGATGGGAGCAGATTGGATTGATGGTTGGTCTCACTGCTGTCAGGGGTTACCTCTTCAGGGACTGGAGTAAAAGAAGAAAGACTGAGTGAATAAGGTCAAGGGGTTTTGAAGTACAACAAAGGAAACAAGATGTTTCTATTTTTTCAGTGTAACAAAAATGAAAGTCCTTTGCTAAAAAGAGAGAAACAGATAGGTTAAAAATCTCGTGAGGAGAATGGAAAAATCAAGATGTGGAAGTCAAGGCACAAGTGCTTATGATGTGCTTACTGTATGCTAGGCAGTGTGGCCATCGCTGGGGAGACAAAAGCACGATCCCTACTTTCAAGGAGCTTACAATCTAATGGGGGCATAATAGAGAAACAAGCTCTGGAAAAGTGTAGATAATCTCAAAGGGAAAGTACTGACATTAAAGGAAACCTGGGAAGGCTTTTTTGGAGCAAGTGAAATTGTAGCTGAGAGTTAAAAGAAACTAGGGAAGCCAGAAGGCAAGGTGAAGAGGAAACGAGTTCCAGGCATGGAGGGCCACCAGTGAAAATTCCCAGAGTTGGGAGATGGAGTGGCACGTGAAGAACAGCAGGGAATAGGATATCGAGTGAAAGAATCAAAGGAGCGGATCGTCCTGAAATAGTGAGAGCTGGACAGAGCTGGCCCTGACTTCCTCCAGCATCATTCACCAGCATGCAAGTAGAAGAGAAAGAGGTTAGTAGAGGAAGGTAAGTTATGGTCAAAGATTCGGAAGACATTAGATGAAAAGGTCAAGAGATTGTAACGCGCTGAAGATAGTTTAGTTGTTTTTCAGCAGTGGAGTAAAGCTTGTTGTTTAGTTGTTTTTCAGCCACGTCTGGCTCTTTGTGACCCCATTTGGGGCTTTCGTGGCAAAGATATTGGAATGGCCTGCCATTCATTCCCCAGCTCATTTGACAGATCAGGAAATTGAGGCAAACAGGGTAAAGGGTCACATAGCTAGGAAGGGTCTGGGGTCAGATTTGAACTCAGGAAGGTGTCTTTCTGATTCCAGGCCCTGCACTCTATCCACTGTAGTACCACTTAGCTGCCCCTGAAATAAAGTTAGTTAATTCTAATAGCAAATTCATGAAAATAAGAAAAGTGAGAAGTTGAGTAGATTGTAAAAGCACAGAGGGGTGAAGCAATTGAAAGTTAATGGGTTTGGGATAGATGAGGTACAGGGAGAGACGGGAGGATAGGAAGTTATGGCACGTGAGGGCATGGCATGGCAGTTATGGCATGGAGGGCAATTTCAGAGTTCTAGATCATGGAGGGAAGATACTTGTGACCCTATCTTATTGACACCCCTATATGTGACTAAGGTAAGTTATTTCATTGAATTAAAGAAAACAATGAACTAGAAATCCAGAATGTTTAAGGGGACATCGACGTGCAGAGTCCCCTGGCCTCCGGACTCTCTCCTCTCTAATTTACGCTCTGCATGGTGATAGATAGAGGTCAATGTCACTACCACTCTCTGAATATTCAGTGACTCCCTATTGCCTTTAGGATAAGAAAAAGCTGGCATCTCCTATAGGAAGCTTTCCCTAATTCTACCTCTCCTTCTCAGTTGTCAGCCTCCCTTAATGTGAGATTATTTTTTCTTTGCTGTTGTTCAGTATTTCCATCCTGTCCAATTCTTCATGACCCTTTTTGGTGTTTCCTTGGCAAAGATACTAGAATGGTTTGCCATTTCCTTCTTCAGCCTATTTTACAGATGAGGAAACCGAGGGAAATGGGGTTGAGTGACTTGCCCAGGGTAATACAGCTACAAGTGTCTGAGACTGGAATTGAACTCAGATCCTTTTGCTCTGGGATATGTACATATTTGCTGCTCCCCCAGTAGAATGGAAGCTCCTAGAGGAGAGGGACTGTTTGATTTTTGCTTTGTGTCCTCGGTGCCTCAAGGCCTCAGGGCCTTGC
>JAJPUD010007896.1:78033-99098 GCA_023553655.1 Myrmecobius fasciatus | reverse complement strand
CCCCTCAAAAGGCAGACCCTCCAAACCACCTGCCCACAATCAGGACAAATTGTTCCAAGAGGCTCGAAGAAGACTCCCAGGTGTGTGAAAAGCACAATGCTCCCACTCCTGTTCTGACTCCTGTTCCAGCTCCCTGCTCTAGCTCCCTGCCCCGTTCTCCCTGTGCTGTAGTCTGGGTTCAGTAGGCCACCCCTTGCCCCATTAAAACAGACCTGTTTTGAGGTTCTTCCAGAGTATCTTCTTCTAGAATCGTGTTGTTCTGCGGATATTGTGGATTTTTTTGCTTCAGAATCAGTCTAGAGGCTTCATATTTTGTTGGTTTGAGGGGAGGTTAGAGGAGGTTACAGAGAATCCTGTCTGATCTCCGCCACCATGGCTCCACCCCCGGAAGGAATTCTCCTCATCACTTCTTAAAACAAATTAGTGTCCCATAATAATTATATGTCACAAATTATTTTGCAATTCCACAATTATTAGCAATCCCTCAATTTCAATTCTTTGCTAGTACAAAAATAGTTACTCTAAATATGTTTGTACATATAATTTGTTTTCCTTTTTCTGTGACATATTTGGGGGAGCACTTAATATGGTCAAAGAGTAAGCAGTGCTTTATAGTTCTTTTTTATGGTTAAAATTTGTTTTGAGAGAATATTGGACAAATTTGCAACTCTACCAAGAAGAGTTTGTGGTATATCTAATTTCCCTCACCTTCTCAAGAAATTGTCTTTACTGAGGAGTATGAAATGGTATCTCTGAATTATTTTATTTTATGTTTCTCTAATAAACAGTGTCATACAACATATTTCATATAATTATAATTAGCTTTGGACTCTTCATTTGTAAACCACATCTTCCTTTCTTTTGACCATTTAACAGTTGTGGAACAGCTTTTATTTTTATAAATTTTTCCCAGTTCCTTATATGTTTGAGAAATTAATTCTTTATCAGAGAAATATTTCCTTATTTTCTATATTACTTCAAAGTTTATAATACCTTTTAGTCAAATATAGTTTCCCTGCTTATCTCTTTTAATTAAGTTTATTTTTTTTGCTTTATGTGAGATAATGATTGCAACTCCTGCATTTTTAACTTCATATGAAGCAATAGAGTCTCCTCCAGACCTTTATTGCAATTCTCTGTGTGTCTTTCCCAAACATTATACAGTTGGATTCTAGTTTATAATCCATTCTGCAATGTGCTTCCTTAATATGGGTGAGTTCATTCCCATTAACATTCATTTTTGCATACTATGTATTTCACCACATCCTATTTTCTTATGTTTATCATTCTCTTTCTCTTTTTATCCTGTTCTACATCAAAAGTGTGCCTCCCCTAATCCTACCTCTCTTTTGTTATCCTTGTTTTCATCCTTTTATTTTATAGGGTAAAATAAATTCCATAGCCAAATGAGTCTCTGTGTGAGTGTATGTGTATATGTGTGCATATTGTCTGTATACATATATATATATACATGTACACACACTTTTATGTGTACATAAACATACATATATATATATATATGTGTGTGTGTGTGTGTGTGTGTGTGTATCCTGCTAGTCTTTTCACCCTCCAAAATGAAAATTCTTCCTTGTGTGTTTCTTTTGTGTGAGAAAATGTATCCCATTCTATTGTCACTTCCTATTTCTCTATCAGTATGCATCCCCTTTTCTCATTGTTTCCTACATTCCAACATGATTAATTTATACCTGTGCCCTTTGCGTGTGTTTCTAAGTGCCCCACTTCTGAGAAGGCACATGCATCTTCTCCCCATATAGGAATGTAAGCAGTTTAAATTCATTCAGATGCTTGTGATTACATTTTCATCTCTGCCCTTTTATGTTTCTCTAGAGTCTTCTGCCTGAATGTCAAAATTTTCTATTCAGTTTGAATCTTTTCATGAAGAAAGCTTAGAAGTTTTCTATTTCATTAAATATCCATTGTTTTCCTATGAAGGATTATACTCAGTTTTGCTATGTGGATTATTCTAGTTTGTAACTCTAGCTCTTTCAACTTCCAGAAGACCATAGTGTAAGTCTTCTACTACTCTAATTATGGAAGCTGCTACATTATCTGTGATTCTTGCTGTTTCCAACTTATTTGTTTTAATTTTGGGGATATATATATATATATGTGTGTGTGTGTGTGTGTGTGTGTGTGTGTATGTAAACATATTTTACTCCACTTTCCTTTATGAATTGTGTTGTGAGAAAGAAATCAGAACAAAAGAGAAAAACCATGAGAGAGGAAATAAAACAGAAAAAAAAGAAATCAACAAAGAATGTGTTGATTTATATTCAAAGTCCACAGTACTTTTTCTGGATGCAGATTTTTAAAATCCATTTATCTATACCATTTCTATGGGATTTATGTCTCCATTTTAAATGACATTTTCCTGACTGCATGTAATGTTTTCTGCTTGACCTGGGAACTCTAGAATTTTCGTTATAAAATTCCTTGCATTTTTCAATTTGGAATTTCTTTCATGGAATGATTGGTAGATTCCTTTAATTTATATTTTGCTCCCTGGATCCAAGATATTATGTGGTTTTTCTTCATTATTTCTTTTTCTTCATAATTTCTTGAAATATTGTGTCTTTTTATTTAAATAATTATTCCCAAGGTCTAAAGGAGAAGTATGGGCCAGTTGGAATAAAATGAAGCACATACAAAAAGATAGAATATTAATTAGCATAGGAAAGTTAGTTGGAATACAGATTGTAGAGGAAAAAATTGCAGACGGGAATAAATATTATTTGTAAAGAATGGAGGAAGAGAAATGGGAAGTGATAGGTGAATGGGATACATTTTCTCACACAAAAGAAACACAAGAAGAATTTTCATTTTGAAAAGGAAAAAGGGTAGCAGGACATATATATCTATGCACATATACATACATGAAGATGTGTGTACATGGATTACAATTAAATTCTTTTCTGAATTCAAAATAGTAATTCACTCTGGCAAACCCAAATTTTGTTTTAAATATCATCTGCTAAATACTTCTAAGCAATCTTCCCTTCCCAGAGAAAACATAAACATAGATCATAAAGTAACTGAAAAGCAGAATTAACTTAAACATCACAGATACAGGTTCAAAAGCCCAAAGCATTACATATTTATATAGATAGTTTTTATGTCTCCTCTAACCAAAGTGATTAAAAGACAATAAATATGCAAACTTTTACTTATCTTTCTTTTCTCTCTTTTCTCTTCTTTTCACAGAGGTTTTAACTAAAGAATTTAAGAACTATATTCCTGATATTAAGGGTTTATGAAACAAAAAGTGCCCCAAAGCACACCATTCACACCATCAGTTATTGTTTCACAACTCCAGGACATAGGTTTAGATGTATGATGGTAATAACCAGAAGTCTAAACAGTCTAGCCACAAGCTTGACTATCTCAGAATACTTTTAAGAAATGTGTGTTCATTCAAAATAATTGTTTTCTCAAACAATATATTTGGGCTATCTTGAAAATGAAAACAAAAGGGGCACAGCCAAGAGGGTGGAGAGCAAACACAACTCTCTCTAACTTCCTCTGACCTTCTCCAGAACCAATTGTAGATTAAGACTCTAAACTGGTTTTGGAGTCAAAGAATCCACAGATATTTGAAGTAATCAAAGAATCCACAAATATTTGAAGTAAAACACATTTCTAGAAGACACCTGTAAATGACTTCAGAACACAATCTCTTTCAAAAGTGCAGGGGGACATTCTGCTGAGCCCAGAGCATAAAAGGGGAGCCTGGGGCAAAGAGCTGGGGTGAGACTTAGAGCAATGCAGCTTCCAGGAAGTTCCAGAAAACTTCTGTGAGCCTCTTAGACTACTCTGTCCTGGTTGCAAGTAGGTGGTAGCAGATTTTCTATAAAAGATAAATTGTGAACCCCTGAGCCAGACCTGAGAATGCCAGACCTAGTCATCATTAATCAGCACTGGAAATCAACCAGCAAAACTACCCCAGGGCAGATTAAAGCATCTTTTGCTCCTTTGTTTTGAACAGACATCAAACCTAAAAAAGATGAATAAAAAAACAAAAAGTACACTTACTTTATACAGCTTTTATGGCTAGAGAGAGAAGAACAGATCTCAAATCCTAAAGTTTCTAGTGGCAAAGCAACTCCAGAAGAAGCCCCAAAGGAAGACATGAACTTGTCCCCATTTCACAAGGCTTTCTTGGAAGATTGAATAAGGAATCTTAAAAGAGAGAAGAAAAATGGAGAAAAGAAATGAGATCATTGCAAGAAGGAATGGAAAAAGCATATAATGCCCTAAAAAGAGATATGAAAAAGACACCAATTCATTGAAAAACAAAATTGGTGAAATGGAAAAAGAATGCAATGAACAAAATAGTCAATTGGACAATTATAAAAGGAGTTAAAGAAGAAAACTGAAGAAAATAATGCACTAAAAATTACAATGGAACAAATGGAAGTGAATGACTCAATAAGACTTCAAGAATCAGTCAAACAAAAACAAAAAAAATGAAAAAAAGAAGAAAATATGAAATATCTCCAAGGAAAAACACTTGACCTAGAAAATAGATCTAGCAGAGACAATCTAAGGATTATTGGACTTTCTGAAAGCCATGATGAAAAAAGAACCTAGACAAATCATAAAAGAAAATTTCCTTAATATTTTAGAATCAGGAAATAAAATAGCCATCAAAAGAATTCATGGATCCCAAAGAAGATCTGGAACTCTTAATTGAACACCAGATAGATAATTTTGATTATATTAAGTTAAAAAGTTTCTGTACAAACAAAACTATTGCAGACAAGATTAGGAGGGAAGCATCAAATTGGGAAATCATCTTTACATTTAAGGTTCTGATAAAGGTCTCATCTCTAAGATATATAGAGAATTGTCTCATATTTATAAGAATTCAAGCCATTCTTAAATTGATAAATGGTCAAAGGATATGAACAGACAATTTTCAGATGATGAAATTAAAACTATTTATAATCATATGAAAAGGTGCTCCAAATCACTATTGATCAGAGAAATGCAAATCAAGACATCTCTGAGGTACCATTACACACATGTCAGATTGGCTAAAATGACAGGAAAAAATAAAGATGAATGTTGGAGGGGATGTGGGAAGACTGGGACACTGATGCATTGTTGGTGGAGCTGTGAATGGATCCAACCATTCTGGAGAGCAATTTGGAGCTATGCTCAAAAAGTTATCAAACTATGCATGCCCTTTGACCCAGCAGTATTTCTATTGGGCTTATATCCCAAAGAAATCATAAAAGAAGGAAAGGGCCCCACATGTGCAAGAATGTTTGTGGCAGCTCTTTTTGTACTGGCTAGAAACTGGAAACTGAATGGATGCCCATCAATTGGAGAGTGGCTGAATAAATTATGGTATATGAATGTTATGGAATATTATTGCTCTGTAAGAAATGACCAGCAGGATGATTTCAGAGAGGCCTGGAGAGAGTTGCATGGACTGGTGCTGAGTGAAGTGAGCAGAACCAGGAGACCATTATTCACGGCAACAACAATACTATATGATGATCAGTTCTATGGACATGACTCTCTTCAACAATGAAAAGCTTCAAACCAGTTTCAATTGTTCGGTAAAGAGACCATATACCCCCAGAGAGAGGGATGTGAAATGTGGACCACAACATAACATTTTCATGTTCTCTATTGAGGTTTGCTTGGATTGTATTTCCTTTATCCGATTAGTCTTTCTTGTAGATACGATTTCTCCTGCACAAAAAATGATACAATAAGTATACATATCTTCGATTTCTTAAGTATTCTAACATAATTATCATGTAGTGGATACCCTGCCATCTAGGAGATGGGTGGGGAGTAGGGGGGAAAATTTGTTACAGAAAGCTTTGTAAGGGTTAATGTTTAGGAATTACCCATACATATGTTTTGCAAATAAAAAGTATTAATAAATTTAAAAAAAGAATTCATGGATCATTTCCTGAAAGAGACCCCAAATTAAATTCTCAAGGATTTACAGCAATAATTAGGCATTCATTACTTTGTCCAACTATATGCCAATGAATTATAATCTAGGCGAAATGAAAGAATATTTATTACAAAAATATAGATTGCCCAGGTTAACAGAAGAATAAATTATTTAATTATTCCCATTTTTGAAAAAAAAATAAAACAAGCTAATCAATTCTCTAAAAAAAAATCTCCTGGTTCAGATCGATTTACATGTGAATTTAACCAAACATTCAAAAAACAATTAATTCCAATACTATTTAAAATATTTGAAAAAATTAGGGAAAGAGTCCTACCAAATTTCTTTTATGAAACAGATATGGTGCTGATAGTTAAACCAAATAGGGTGAAAACAGAGAAAGAAAACTATAGACAAGTTTCCCTAATGAATATTGATGGGAAAATCTTAAGTAAAACAGCAAAGAGATTACAGAAAGTCATGTCCAAGACAATACAGAATGACCAAATTGGATTTATACCAGGAATGCAGGGTTGGTTTAATATTAGGAAAACTATCAGCATAATCAATTATATCAATAACCAAATAACAAACATCATATGATTATCTCAATAGATGCAGAAAAAGCTTTTGATGAAATCCAACACCTATTGCTAAAAAAATTCTGGAAAATATAGGAATAAATAGAGTTTTCCTTAAAGTAGTCAGTACCATCTATTTAAAACCATCAGTAAGAATCAAATGTAAGGAGGACAAACTAGAATGATTTACAATAAGATCAGAAAGGAAACAAGACTGCTCAACATCACCATTACTATTCAATATTGTATTAGAAATGTTAGCTTTGGCAATAAGAGAAGAAAACAGATTTAAGGAATTAGAGTAGGTAATGATGAAACCAAATTATCACTCTTTGCAGATGATAAGATGGTATATTTAGAGAACCAAAGAGAATCAATTAAACAACTACTAAAAACAATTCACATCTGCAAAGTTACAGGATACAAAATAAATCCAAAGAAATGATCAGCATTTTTATATATTACCAACAGTCCTATAGGAAGGGATACAACGTGAAATTCCAATGAAAATAACAGTTGATCGTATAAAATATCTGGGATTCAATCTGCCAAGGGAAAGTCAGGAACTACGTGACCACAAGTACAAAACACTTTCCACACAAATAAAGTCAGATCTAATAGGTTGGAAAAATATCATATGCTCATGGGTAGGTCATGTGAATAAAATAATAATGACAATACTACCTTAATTAATCTACTTATTTAGTACCATACCAAACCTAATCCCAAGAAATTATTTTACAGATCTAGAAAAATAGTAAGAAAGATCATCTGGAAGAACAAAAGGTCAAGAATTTCAAGAGAATTAATGAAAAATTTGCAAATGAAGGTGGTCTAGCTGTTCGACATCTAAAACAATATTATACAGCCATGGTCATCAAGACCATTTGTTACTGGCTAAGAAACAGAGTAGTCGTTAAGTGGAATAGGTTAAGAGCACAGGAAAAAATAGGCAATAAATATAACAATCTCGTGTTTGACAAACCCAAAGACACCAACTTTTAGGATAAGAACTCACTATTTGATGAAAACTGTGAAAATTAGAAATTAGTACATAAGAAATTAGGGCTTGACCCATACCTAACACCACAAATCAAGGTAAGATCGAAACAGGTTCACAGTTTTGACAAAAAATGATATTATAAGCAATTTATAAGAACATAGGATAGTTTACCTCTCAGATCTTTGGAGAAGGAAGGAATTTTTGTCCAATGAAGTACTGGAACACATAATTCAACAACAGATAGATAATTCTGATTATGTTAAAACCTTTTTGTACAAACAAAACTAATGCAGACAAGATCAGAAAGGAAGCAATAAAATGTGAAATCATTTTCAGATTTAAGGTTCTGATCAAGTCCTCATTTCTAAAATATATAGAGAATTGATTCAAATTTATAAGTGTCCAAGCCATTATCCAATTGATAAAGGATCAAAGGATATGAATAGGCAATTTTCAGATGAAGAAATTACAACTATTTCTAATCATATGAGAAGATGCTGTAAATCACTATTAATCAGAGAAATGTAAATTAAGACAAGTCTGAGATGCCATTACATATCTCTTAGATTAGCTAAGATGACAAGAAAAGACAAGGACAAATGTTGGAGGGGATGTGGGAAAACTGGACACTAATATATTGTTGGTGGAGTTGTCAATGGATTCATCCATTCTGGAGAGCAATTTGGAACTATGTTCAAAAAGTTATAAAATTGTGCATACTCCTTGACCCAGCAGTGTTTCTATTGGGCTCATATCACAAAGAGATCTTAAAGGAAGAAAAGGGACCCACGTGTGTAAAAAGGTTTGTGGTAGCTCTTTTTGTAGTGGCAAGAAACCAGAAACTGAGTGAATGTCCATCAGTTGGAGAAGGGAATGAATAGGTTATGGTATATGAATGTTATGGAATATTTTTGTTCTTTAAGAAATGATCAAGAGAGTGATTTTTAGAAAGGCCTGGAGGCACTTACACGAACTGATGCTAAGTGAAATGAGCAGAAGCAGGAGATCATTGTACATGATAGCATCAATATTATATAACAATCAATTCTTTTTTTATTTTATTTATTTATTTTTATTAAAGCTTTTTATTTGTATAACATATGTATGAGTAGTTCCCCAGCATTGATGTTTACAAAGCTTTCCATTACAAATTTTACCCCCAGTCCCCTCCCCTCCCCTAGATGGCAGGAAGTCCACTACCTGTTAATAATGTTGAAATACTTGACAAGTTGTGCAAGAAAAATCCTATCTACAAGAAAAAAAGAAAATCAGAGAAAGGAAACACACTGCAAGCAAACACCAATAGAGAGCATGAAAATGTTATGTTATGGTCCATATTTCATATCCCTCTCTCTCGGTGTATATGGTTTTCTTCAGTGAACAATTGGAACTGGTTTGAGACAATTCTTTGTTGCAGAGAGCCATCTCCATCAGAATTGATCATCATATAATATTGTTGTTGCCGTGTATAATGATCTCCTGGTTCTGCTCGTTTCACTCAGCATCAGTTCATGCAAGTCTCTCCAGGCCTCTCTGAAATCGTCCTGCTGGTCGTTTCTTACAGAGCAATAATATTCCATAGCATTCATATACCATAATTTATTCAGCCACTCTCCAATTGGTGGGCATCCATTCAGTTTCCAGTTTCTAGCCACCACAAAAAGGGCTGCCACAAACATTCTTGCACATGTGGGTCCCTTTCCCTTCTCTAAGATCTCTTTGGGATATAAGCCCAGTAGAAACACTGCTGAGTCAAAGGGTATGCACTGTTTGATAACTTTTTGAGCATAGCTCCAAATTGCTCTCCAGAATGTTTGGATCCGTTCACAGTTCCACACAATGTATTAGTGTCCCAGTTTTTCCACATCCCCTCCAACATTCATCATATAACAATCAATTCTGCTGAAGGTGACTCTTGACAACAATGAGATGATTGATGCTAGTTCCAATGATCTTCTGATGAAGAGTGCCATCTACACCCAGAGAGGAGACTGTAGGAACTGAATTATATCACAACATAACATTGTCACTCTTTTTGTTGTTGTTCTCTTGCATTTTGTTTTCTTACTAATTTACTTTTTTTGATCTGATTTCTGTTGTGCAGCAAAAGAATTGTCTAAATATGCTAATGCAATTTATTTTTAACCTATATCTTAACATGTTTAACATATATTGAATTGATTGTCACTTAGGAGCAGGAGTAGGGGGAAGGAGGAGAAATTTGAAACACAAGGCTATATATACAAAGATCAATGTCAAATTTTCTCTGCATATATTTTGAAAATGAAAAGCTTTATTTAAAAAAGGAAGAAGAAAACAGAAACAATAACAACAATTTGGAAATATCCCAGGCTGGGGTCAGAGCCAAGATGATGGAGAATAGACATGGCTGTATCTGACCTTCTCCCAACTTCTCTAAAACCAACAGCAGAGTTTTGCTACATCCCCAGATCAGGGAACCATCTATAAGTCTCTTAGGCTAATGTGCCCTGGTTTCAAGTGGGTGGTTAAGCAGATTTTCTGTAAAATACTCAAAAGCAAATACAAAAGACAAATTGAAATTCACAGAATCCCTGAAGAACTCAGGGCCTAGCTTCAGCACCAGAAATCAATCAAAAATACTAGCTCCAGGGCAAAAAAAAACAGCTATTGCTTTTTTACCTTAAGAGCAGAGTCTCAACCTTTAAAAATGAGTAAAAAAGCAAAAAGAACTTTGACCATAGATAACTTTTATGGAGAGAGAATAAACTTCAAATTCTGAGATTCCTAAAGGCAAATCAACTCCACTTGAAGCCCCAAAGCGAGATACATCTCCCTGTCTCACAAGGCTTTCTTTGAAGATTTCAAAAATGATCTTAAAAGAGAGTTAGAAGAAAAAATGGAGAAAGGAAATGAGATCATTCAAACAGGTATGAAGAAGGAAAAACAGAAATTATCTGAAGAAAATTCCTGGCAGATCCAAGATGGAGGAGAGAAAATATGACTTTCTGTGAACTACTCTGAATTTCCTCTCAAACCAACAATAGATTAAGGCTCTAAACTGGTTTCAAAGAAACAGAATTCATAAATATTTGGAGTACAACACATTTCTAGAAGAAGATACCTTGGAAGAACTTCAGAACAGGTGTGTTTGGGGAAGCTGTACTGTTGAGCACAGACTGCAGCACAGGGAGCCAGGGAAAGGAAATGGGGCCAGGAGCTAGAGCTTTGCCATGTCAATAGATTGGGGAACCACTTAGCCCCCAAAGAATGTAGCAGCTGGCCACTATGACTCAACACCAGAATTGAAACAAAAATACCGGCCTCAAGGTAAACCAAAGCTGCCAGTTCTTTGCCTTAAGTGTAGATTTCACCCTTTAAAGAAATGAACAAAAAGTAATAAGAAATCTGATCATAGACTACTTTTATGGAGAAAAAGAACAGAAGATACACTCTGAGTTCCCAAAGACAAATTAACTCCAGGTGAAGTTCCAAATGGAGATATGAGCTGCTCCCCATTTCACAAGGCTTTCTTGAAAGATCAAAAAGAAATATCTAAAGAAAATTCCTTAAAAGTAGATTTGATGGAATGGAAAAAGCATATACCTCCCTACAAAATAGATTTGATGAAATGGAAATGGCATATAGCTCCTTAATAAATAGAAGAAAGCATAACTTGGGAAAAATAAGATGGCAGGAAATACAGATTAGTCATTTTAATTGGGAATGTGAATGGGATAAATTCTCTCATAAAATGGAAGCGAATAGCAGACTGGATTAAAAGCCAGAATCCCACAACATGTTGTTTACAAGAAACACATTTAAGTAGAGTGATACATACAGAGTAAAGATAAAAAGTTGCAGCAGAATTTATTATAATTCACATGAAGTCAAAAAAGCAGGGATAGCAATCCTGATCTCAAATAAAGCAAAAGCAAAAATAGAGTTAATGAATTAGGCTTACAACTAAAAAAGCTAGGAAAAAAAACAAATTATAAACCCTCAATTAAATACCAATTTTGAAATTTTGAAAATAAAAGGAAAGATTAACAAAAGTGAAAGTAAGAAAAATATTGAAATAATAATTAAGATTTGGTTTTATGAAAAAAACAACAAAACAGATAAACCTTAACATAATTTGTATAGAAAAAGGAAAGAAGAAAATGAAATTGTTAGTCTAAAAAATTTAAAGGGAAAACTTTCCACTAACAAAGAAGAAATTAGAGCAATTATATTTAACATGTTAAATTATAAATAGGATGTTATAATTATTTTCTAATAAACAATAAGACAGAATATATAGACTCAATTTACATCCTTTGTGGAGAAATGCTATATTGTGAAAACAATTTATCTATTTTTTTTCTAGTTATACTTTTCAGTATTTCAATAATACACAAAAGAAATACTTATCACACCAAATATTAATTAATTATTATATGAGTTATTTCTAATGTATACTTTTGGTTTTGTATTTTGATCAATTAAATAGTCTCAATGTAGAAAGATTTACAATTCTAAACTAAGATAATTTAGAATCTTAGTATTCCATCTGTTTCCCTAATTTATTTAATTTTTTTTTTGTATACTCATGGCTCAATTAGTTTGATCATTGAGATTTTCCATATCTTAGACTATATTCTGAGTCTTTCCCCATAGACACATATGGTGTGCTTGGCAACTACTGAAGCCAGATGTCATAATCTGGGCAGAAATCATTGTCCAGATGGTCCTGGGTCAGTGACCATCTCTTGAGCTATTCTTTTTTGAAACTTACTGGATGGAAGTTCAGAATAAACATGGGAAGACGATGTTACAGATACAATGCCAGACTAGTAATAAATAATATTATTTGTAACCTTTTCTTAATTAGTAATTTTTTAAAGAATAAATTAAGTATATTTTTCTAAATTTCTTAATTTTAAGATAATTCAGAATCCATCTAATTGAACCTGTTACAAATAAATTTATCAATGCTCCACTTCCAAAATAATATATATTTAGTCTTATCTTGGGAATATACAATAGGAACTCTCATCTAAGCAGCGGAGTTTCTCATTTTTGGACTGCTCAAAATGTTTCCAAGTTTCCAAGATCCGAGATTTCTTTTTCAGTCTAATAAAATTCTTTTATTTAGCAAAGGAGAAATCTTAGGCCCCGAGAATTCAAGTGAATTTCTCAAGGAGACAAATACCATCAGAATAGAGTTGAAGTGTAAACCCTGGTTCTTTACCTCTAAATCTAGCTTTCTTTTTACTATACTTCACAACTAGAAGATACTTTATGGTTATAATTACATGCCTTTTAGAATAAAAAGGATGACTTTTATGTTAAAACACTATATCAGATTGATACTTCGGCTTAGAAATATAAGGCATCCAAAAGCCAAGTTGTATCCTTTCACTATAATTGTTTAGAAATTTTAAAATTTAATATAAATCTTCTTTTCAATATTTCTATTCATTTTTTTCTGGTTCAAGATTCTGAACCAAATAGAATGAATCATAATATCTTTGTTATAGAACAACCTTAGAGAACTTTTTGAAGTCAGCCTTTAAGTGTCTTATCTATCCCATGCTAATATGTCCTTGGTTCTTTCAACAAATAGTCACATAACATGGTCTTCTATTTCTTACTTATTCTGAATATATGTACCAGAATATCCTCCTTTCAGGTCAAAACTATAATGTTAGATTTATTTGAAAAAGCAAAAACAGCTAGTGTTGAAGATGGCATTATTGACATTCCTTTCCTCCCATCATCCATTCTAATGCATTCTAATCACACATTCATTCAGCTAGCAAATAAATAAAACATGTGCTAAGACTGTGGGGACTTCTGGGCAGGTTAAATACAGAATCTGATTAGGTGCATTACTGCAATTATTCCTGGTTAAATGTATAAATATCTCCTTAGTCCACTGCCTTGTCCTTTGGGTAGAAGAAAAATACCATTCCTGATTCTTGGAAGGAAGTAAACTTTTTCTTATTTCAATTTATGGTTTACTTGTTGAATGTAGGTTTTATTTCCTTTACTACAATAGTCAGAATGTAGGATTGTTTCATTATCTTTATTTCCTGAAAATGTTATAGGGGAATCATCTGGGTAGTTCCTCCATTGAAAACTCTTCTGGGAATCAACAAAAGAAAACAAAAAATCATTTCTATGATTGTTTCTGAGGTGATGGGAGTAGCCCAGCATAATTTATCACCTTGGATTTACCCAGTTGATGCAGCTAGAAAAAGAAAGCCTTAAATTTATCCTAACACAAGTAACCTTCTTCATTGCATTATGACATTTTCAGCAGGTAATGGGCTTAAAGCATTAAGAGCCTCTCCTCATATTCTTTCATAAAATTTTATTGAACATAGCCAATCATTTGGGATGGGTTAGGGAACAATATTTTTACAGTACAACATATTCTCATGACTATATGTTTCTAATAGACATTCAGTGCTATAAATCAAAACTTCTTCGTTATAGCAAAATGTGAAAAAAAAGCCTATCATTTTAGAAACCTTAAGAAGAATTAGGCTGTAAAGAAAAACTTCAAAGCTGAAACAATTTTTTATTTCCATCTTTCTTCCCATTCTACCTTTTCTACAACTTTCTTCAGAAACCTCATCATGGGATGGTGGTCATGGGATGAATAAATCAATAAGCATTTATTAAGCACCAGCTATGTATGAGGTACCATGCTAAGCACTGGAGATATAAAAAGAGGCAAAAGATATTGCCTGCTCTAAAAGAAATTGCAAACTAATGGAGCAAATAACATGCAAATAGCAAACTAGCTAAACTAGCTAGATACACAATGCAAATTGTAGAGAGGATAAATGTGATATAATTAACAGATGGAAGGTAGTACAAATTGGGGAAGATCTTGTATAAAAGGTAGAATTTTAATAGGAACTTCAAATAGACCATGAAGGTCAGTAAAAAAGATAACTAAGTTATAGAGTTAGGCTTGGAATTGGAAAGACTCATTTTCTTGAGTTTCAAATCTGACCTCAGATATGTCCTAGTTATCTAGACTGGACAAGTTATTTCACCCTGTTTGCTTCAGTTTCCTCATCTGCAAAATGAAATGGAGAAAGAAATGAAAATTACTGTAGGATCTCTGCCAAGAAAACTCCAAATTGGGTCACAAAGAGTCTGATAGGACTGAAACTTACTGAACAACAAGAAAAATTATAACTGCAGAAGGATCCTAGATTTCATTTAGTCCACCTTCTTCATTTTTCAGAAGAGGAAACTGAAGCTTAGAAAAATAACTGATCTGTTCAAAGTCACGGAATAGTATGTGGCACAGAAGAAATTGAACACAAATACTGTGAGTATATATTCAATTCTCTAAATCCAAGATCTTTTCCAGTACTACAGTGTTTTTCCTCAATGAAGGCACAATCAAATAAATCCCATTGAACTATAAGTTTTTCAAAGATTCCTATAAATCCACATATGGAAGAAATTTCATCTAGTAAAACTCATTTTGATCCATATTTGCTTCCATAGCATCACCAACACTCGGATTTTTGATACTTTTTTTTCAAAGCCTCCATTTAAAAAATATAAAAAAGTCTATTCCCATTTCAGAAAATTCTAATTGTTAGGAAGTTTTCTTTTTGTGAAGGAAAAAAAATGCTACAATATGCTTATCTCTCGCTCTTGTCTGTTGCTTTCAGCTAAGCCATCTGGGTCCAAATATAATAAATTCCAAGCTTCTTTCAAATACTGGCTCTTCAAATAAATGAAGATGGTTCTTACACTGCCTGGAAGCCTTCTCTTTTCTGGGGTAAATGCCTTTTATTCACTAAAATGTTGTGAAATTTTTCTTAATTTTTTAAAATGCAATTTTACTTAGTTACCTATTTTTAAAATACACACTGCTTTAAGAATCATGTTTTGAGAGAAAAATCAGAAGAAAAAGGAAAAATAATATGAGGAGGGGAAAAAACAGAAAAAAAAGTAAACATAGCATGTGTTGATTTACATTCAATTTCCATTATTCTTTTTTCTGGATATAGATGGATACATTCTTCTATCCAAAGTTTTTTGAGATTGCCTTCCATCACTTAACCACTGAGAAGCAAGTCTTTCATAACTGATCATCACACATTTTTGCTGTTTCTGTGTACATTATATTCCTGGTTCTGCTTGTTTCACTCATCATCAGTTCATATAAACCTTTCCAGATCTTTCAAAATTCAACTTGTTCATCATTCTTATAGAACAAAAATATATTCTATTACCTTCATAATACATAATTTATTCAGGCATTTTCCAATTGATGGGCATCTATTCATTTTCCAGTTTTTTCCTCCCACAAAAATAGCTGCTACAAACATTTTTGCACATGGCTTTTCTCACGGGTCCTTTTCCCCCTTTATGATTTTCTTGGAACATGGACACAGTAATGGCATTGTTTGGTTAAAAGGCTATGTTCAGTTTTAAAGCCTTTTGGGAATAGTTCCAAATTTTACAGAATGATTGGATCATTTCACAACTCTACCAACGATGCATTAGTGTCCCAGTTTTCCCATATACCCTCCAACATTTATCATCATTTATTTTCAGTCATCCTAGGTAATCTGAGAGGTGTGAGATGGTACCTCAAAGTTGTTTTAATTTGCATTTATCTATTCAAAAGTGACTTAAAGCATTTCATATGATCATAGTTTTTTTTTTAATTTTATAATCTGAAAATTGTCTGTTCATATCACTTGCCTATGTGTTAATTGGGGAATGACTTGTATTTTTATAAATTTGATGCAGTTCTTTATATGTTTTTTAAAATGAGATGTTTCTCAAAAACACTGTAAACAAATTTTCTCTGCTTTGTATTGCCCTTTTAATCTTGTTTCTATTTGTTTGCCTGTGCAAAACCTTTTTATTTAGCGTAATCAAGCTTGTCAAATATGCATTTCATAATGTTCCTTAATTTTTCTTTGGTCACACATTCTTCCCTTCTCCAAAGATTTGATAGGTAACCTATCCCTTGCCCTCCTTTTTTGTTTATGGTGTCTTTTATGCCCGAAGTATATACTCATTTTGAAATGATTTTGATATGGGATGTGAGATGAGGGTAGATACCAAGTTTCTGACATTATTGTCCAGTTTTTCCAGCACATTTTGTCAAATGTTCCAGAAGCTGGAGTTTGGGGGTTTATCAAATACTAGATCAATGCAGCTATTGATTATTGTGTCATTTGTATTTACCCTAATCGACTTAGACATCTTTCTTTTTCTTAGCTAGTACCAAATGGTTTTGATGACTGCTGTTTTATAAGATAGCTTTAGGTGCGGTACTGCTAATCCACCATCTTTTGTATTTTTTTTCCATTAATTTCTTTGATATTCTTGACCTTATTTTGTTGCAGATGAATTTTGTTATTATTTTTTGCAGTTTTATAAAATAATTTTGGCAGTTTTATTGGTATGGCACTGAACAAGTAGACTATTTTAGGTAGAATTGTCATTTTTATCATATTAGCTCAGTTTCCCCATGAGTAATTTATATTTTCCCATTTGTTTAGATCTGACTTTATATGTGTGATAAATAATTGTATTTATATAGCTGCTGAGTTTTTTTTTTCCCCCTCAGGTAGACACCCAGATATTTTATTTTGTCTGCAGTTATTTTAAATGGGTTTTATATTTCTATTTATTGCTGCTGGGCTTTGTTAGTAATATATAGAAATGCTGCTGATTTGTGTGGGTTTGTTTTATACACTGCATCTTTGCTAAATCTGTTACTTATTTCAAGTAGTATTTTTCTATTTTTTAAGATTCTAAATATAACATCATGCTTATAACTTAATAAATGATTAATAATTGAGTTTTTATTAATGTATTCATTATTAGGAGATACCTTACAGAGCTAAACAGTCCTAACAAAATTAATCTAAAGAATAAAATGCTAAAATTTCAGTAAAAAATACAGGAATCTATATTAACTAAATTAATGTTATGTAAAAGTCAATTAACAAAATTATATTGTAAAGATTTAAAAGTTAAAATAGTATAAAAGTGGAATTATATTGATTAAAAGTCTATTAACATGTCTAATAAAATTGAAAAAATAGTTTGGTGAGAGACTATTGAACATCCTCAATAAACTATTTTCAATAGTGTCTGAGTAGGTTTTAGATCTTCTTATCTAAGCATGAGAATGATTAATGACTCAATGGCATTAAGGAACTTAATCTTTTTCAAGTATGTAGTATGGACTACAAGAAGAAAAAGACAGAAGGTAAGAATTGATATACTCAATTCTGAGTGAAAGTTTGAATTTTGCTGGATATCCACCTTGTTGGTATGAACAAAGATAATGATTGAGCTGAAAAGGAAGAAATGGTGATGCAAAATATTTTGAAAGAAAATTTGTAGAACATGCTAACAGATTAATTGAATAAGAAAAAAACAAGGGAATACTCTAGTACATCTCAATTGTCTAAATATTTATATCCATGTTTGTTAAAGCAATAGAAACAAAATTGTTATCAGGACAATAAAAATTATCCTTTAATAGAATAGTAGCATACATAACATATTTCTAGAGTGAGCTCTTCAAGTCTAAATGACCTGGGTGTATGTTCATGCCCACACATATTTACTCAATAGCTATCTGGCCATAATTTCTAAAAGAATTAGTTATATGTCATAGATTTATCTTGGTGAAAGAAGTTTGTACATAGGAAATATCTCGTTCTAATATAATAATCATTCTGTATCAAAACAAAACAAAATGAAAACAAATATCTCCATAAGATTAGCAAAGGTTTTCTCATAATAGGTCATAAAAGTATTACCATCTACTCTTTAGAGATACCCAAAATGAAGAAGTTAGTTGTTCAAGCATTTGCTCATTTCCCTGCAATGTTGGATCCATATTTGTTGGCTTTGAACCTGAGACTGAATCCAAATCCACAACTCCCATACTGTCTCTCAAAAAAAGGAAACAAAAAGTAGCAAGTTCAATACAAACTGATTAGGCCTTTAATGAATGTATATATAATATTTATCCCCTCCTTAGGAATCTAATCATTAATATTCCCAAAGATTGAAGTGCAGGAATAATAACTAGGTTAAGCACTTCATTGAGGGAATATCCAAAAAAGAATCATGTACAGTTCCCAGTTCTACACAGTTGCTTAGCTAGTATGGTTCAATAGTAATTAATTTTCCCTCTTTTTCTGTTCAAATAATCCCTTTGTTTTTATGTCTCTGAACATATTTTCAAAGGTTGATCAATATTTCTAAATAGCTCAGAATGAAGGTGTTTTTACTACATGGCTAGATCTTGACTTAGTTCCACTTTAAATTATTGAGAAATCAATAGAGCTGGTACAGAGAACAGAAACGTTGTCATAAACAGGATCATATGCATACAAATAAAAGAAAGGCTGGAAGTCAACCCAACAGAAAAGCCTTTGTTCCAGGAGAAAAAAATACTGACCTTTTCTAATTTCCAAAGAAAAGATATTGTTCTTTACTTCCCTTTAAATACCTAGCAGACTTTCCTGAATTCAGTGGATAAAAAATCAGGATTATATCCTTCCCTGGCTTCTAATTTTAGCAAATTATTCTAATCATTGATGACCCATGGAATAGATAATTTCTGCAAAATAATATTCAAATGTATTTTAACAACTTAAATTTGAATAAATGTGATATGATATGCACAAATATGTGTCAAACAGCATAGAATAATGTAGGGGCAAAGAAGAAATCTTCAAAAGACTTAGAAAAAATTGAGGAGAAAATGGATCTTTTGAGGTGAAGGTATGAGGGGCTGGTTTGTTTGGGAAGGGTCAAGTAGGAATGTGGCATCAGAATTAAGTCTTGAGGAAAATAATGGATTTAAGTGGCAAGGAGTATGTAGGAACTACCTTCTAGTGACATGGGATACAGAACAATGAGATTTTAAAAAGTATAATAAAAAGTATAAAAATAATAATAAAAAGTATAATAAAATAATAATAAAGACGTGGATAAGACAGTTCAGTTATGATAGCAAATATTTGAATTAAAGTATGAAAGAAGTAAAAGGAGAAGTAAACACACATTGAAATCAGAATCTTAATGGTTTTCAGTGCCAGATTCACAAGTTATTGTTTTAGCGTGGAGGCCAAAGGTATGAAATTCAAATAGAAAGGGATCCCAACTGACTACATACTGACTTAGAAAACCATAAATGACAGTGGTCTTGATGCCTAAGACAGGAAGGGTGAAAAAAGAAATTGAAAAGTATAGACTAATTTCCCTAATTAAATTTTATGAAAAAAATTAAATAAAATAATAGCAAAGATATAACAATACATATCACAAAGATAATTCATTTTGGTCAAGTATGATTTATATCAGGAATATAGGGTTGGCTCAATAGTAGACAAAACTATTAGCATAGTTGACCTTAGTAATAAAAAAAAAAACCCAGGGGAAATCATATAATTATCTTAAGAGATGAAAAAATGCTTTAAAATAAAACACTAATTCTTAATTTAAAATGCATAGTGAATAGGATAAAATGAAGCTCTCCTTAGAATGATAAGTAGTATTTTTCTTAAGTCAACAGCAAACATTATCTAAAAATGGGAAGAGGTTTAACTCTTTACAAAAAGAATAGAAATAAAGCAAATATGACCACTCTCATCACTATTATACAATTTTGTTTTAGAAATGCTAGATGTATCAATGAGAAGAAAAGTAAATTGAAAGGATTAGAATAGGCAATGAGGAAACAAATTTATTATTCTTTACAGATGGTATAATGACAAACAAGGAGAATCCTAAAGAATCAACAAAAAATTATTGAGAATTTTATGATATAAAACAAACCAAAGAAATAATCAGCATTTCTATATATTGCCAGCAAAGTCTAGTAGCAAAAGACTGAAAGAGAAATTCTGCATGAAATAAATGAAGATGATATAAAATACTTGCAAATCTGTCTACTAATACAAACCAAGAAACTATATGAACACAATGACAAAACATCTTTTCATACAAATACAATCAGATTTAGACAACTGAAAAATATTAACTGTTTGTGGGTACATTGAGACAGTATAATAAAAAAAGATAATTCTTTATTGCTATGCCAATTGAGATTTCAAAAATAACTTTATAGAGCTAGATAATAAATAATAACAAAATAAATTTTGAAAAACAAAAGGCAAAAATACCAGAAATATTCATTGAAAAATATGGGAGAGGATTGTGTAGGCATACCAGATCTTAAAACATATTATTAAACAACAATCATCAAAACAATCTAGTACTGATGAAGGTATATAGTGAAATAGATTGGGTAGAACATAAACTGCTGCATATGAATATAGTAATTTAGCATTTGATGAACCCCAAAAGCCAACTTGTAGAAAAAAAAATTCCTTGACTCAAATATATAAGAATTCAAGCCATTCTCCAATAGACAAATGGTCAAAAGATATGAACAGACAATTTTCAGACGAAGAAATCGAAACTATTTCCGGTCACATGAAAAGGTGCTCCAAGTCACTATTGATCAGAGAAATGCAAATTAAGACAACTCTGAGATACCACT